>WOGN01010242.1:0-10476 GCA_015342105.1 Leptinotarsa texana | reverse complement strand
GTTTCCGGACATTTATTTATTTGAACAATTCATATTAGAATATTGTGAGGAATCGCCTCCTGAAGTTTGTCAAAGTACTTTTGAATCACCCTGTATATCAAATAGTACCCTTGAAGAAAGGCGGGTAAAAGTAGAAAAACGAATTTAGGCAGATTCTGAAAAAAAAACAAGTCCTCACTTCATCGTTAGGGATCTTTATATTTCCCTTGAAAATGCATCTTATATTTCTAAAATAATAAAACCCACTACTGTAACTACGAATTAGAATTTAATTTTATTAAGCCGACTACGTAATCAAAGTCATATCACATTTTTGTTTACATTCATATCTTACCAAGAACTCTTCAGTTTTCTTTTTTCTGTTTTATTTTGTAATCAGACAAAGCAGCTTTGATAGCATCTTCCGCTAACATTGAACAGTGGAGCTTCACTGGCGGCAATGAAAGTTCTTTGGCTATTTCCGTGTTCTTGAGTTTGAGGGCTTGATCGACAGTTTTACCTTTCACCCATTCGGTTGTGAAGGAGCTGCTAGCTATGGCTGAGCCACATCCGAAAGTTTTGAATTTAGCGTCAATGATCTTACCGTCACCGTCAACTTTGATCTGAAGTTTCATTACATCTCCACAAGCCGGAGCCCCCACTAGACCTGTGCCGACGTTCTTATCGTTTTTATCAAGGGAACCTACATTTCTGGGATTTTCATAGTGCTCAATAACATTTTTGTGGTAGGTTGCACAAGAAAAGTTTGCTGGTTTGTTGAAAACTCTCAAAAGCTTGGCGGTATTATTGAGTGCCATGATAACTGAAATAACATATTTAAAATAGTTCAGCGAGATAAAATATTATAATTACCGATTATTTCGCAGCAACTATGCACAACATGGATCAAATGTCAAAAATCAGAAAGAACTGGAAATTGGAAATTTATCGATTGCAAAATTCGAAAACTCTTCTTCTTTTTTCATTAACTGTCTAACCTAACCAAACTAATCTAACCTAACCTTACTTTGGGAATGTGACCGTCCATTGGCGTACAAAGTAAAATAAATCGGTATCGGTAGGTAAGTGGACTTATAAAAATTCAAAGAAAATTTAAAAGACAACGCAAATATACGATGTTGGCCATCAAAAATATATCTTGGAGTAGAACTATTGGAAAATAACTTTTCGCCAAAATTCAAAAACACGTAAAGTTTGTAAAGAGGGAGTTTTGACCAAAAAAAAAATGTGCAAAAGCAATCGAGTGTATCATCCCCCGAATTTTTTTAAATAAGAATGGGAGTCAAGTGATACCTCATCAAGAGGAACTTTTGATTTCCTATCGATTGCTGCTTTGGTATTGAAAATTGGCCTAGTTGTTCAGAAGACATTCTTTGAAATGCCAACAATACTTTTTCAAAAAAATGCAAACATTTGACTTATTATTCTGCTAAACGCTGGAAATGTCTGCCAATCTCCAAATATTATTCAGATTATCTTCAAACCATTGTCGTACATTTTGGAGCACTTAGAGCATCCTTGCAGATCTTCTGCCAATGCATGAGGTAGGGTGTGATACTCTTCGGTTTTGTCTTTACATCCAATGGATTTGAGTCCAGTAACAGATGAAGCCACTTAGTTTCACCCCTTCATCTTATTCATCGACCTCAAAACCTGTCTTTTAAGTAATTATTCAGATTTTGTGAGTGAAGTAGACAGCACCACCTTATTTGGCGCTCATCAATGCATGCAGAATCACTCTCTATGAGCGATTCGGTAACATTGTGAAGTAAACTCAAATACATATAAAATATTAAATTTCCAGGAGGGAAAAAGGACACAGAAGCGAATTTACAAAAATATTAGCCCATGCATTTAATAGCATTGGTGAAACTAGGGCACGTTTAGTGTATTTATATTATTTATTAATGTAAAAGATACACCGAACGTGTGCTACTTTTACTATTGGGATACACTGTCAATGTTGAGAATTTCATATTTGAGTTAATTCAATAAATCATGTTCTTATATCGTTATTTTCTTCCTACTATAAACAATATACATACATATACCGAGTCATAACGAAATCATTGTTTACGGCACCATTCAGTTGTTTGTGTAGTGAAAAATTCAAAACGAAGGTATTGTTTATTGGATCTGATATTTCTAATGATAAAACTATTGACCTCTTTCAGTTAAACTGGAAATTACCTCTAGTCAAAAATTTTAAGCAACCCTGTATATTTCAGACCATTTTTCACAAGTAACCATCTGTATTCAGAATGGCGGCGTACAATATACTTTCTTCAAATTCAAAAAGGCAGCAATAATGACATCATCTACAGAGGTATAGTCAAGGAACTTGATGTTCGAGGTTTGAGTTCTATTTTTCAGTCCACTGATACTAATATTAGACACGTCTGAAGAAGCTTTCAAAGTAAAACAGACTTTGACATTTTGTGAACTATTATAATGAAAATCTCATATTGAATACATTTGGGAGGAAGTTTCTCCTGGCAAACGATTGACGAGTTTCAGTAAAGGTTATTACCAGAGATCAATATTTTGGTATGGCTGATGAGTTCTTTACTTATATTTATTTTGGAAACAACAATTTTATATACATATACAAAGATTAAAATAATTTGCATTACATAAAAAATTACGATAATCGATACCATTATAACAAATAGCTTATATAAAGGCACTTCATTTCAATTAATTTCTTTTGTTTCTGGAACTTTGAGTCTGGGTTGTTCGGAAAGTTATACATTTCTTGTCTAGGAAAGTAATCAGATCCTAAAATACAGAGAGAATTAGGTGACACGATTAGATAATGAAAATTCAAATCATTAAAAAGCGAAGAGAGAAAAAATTACCTCTATATGAAATTTACAAGCTGACTGCTCCTTTAGCATCGAATGAACAACCTCCAGCTGTATTGGCTCATACAGAAGAATGTTATCCTCAAGTTGAGGATTTTCTGAGAGAAAATTGTACCAAACAATTTGCAATGGAATGCGGCAAGATAAGATTTTCGAAGATATTTTTCTCTCAAAAATCAACTCCTCACCATCTAGGAAATGTTCTCCAAAGTGAATAGATTTTCTACGTTTCACAGTTCTGCCCTCTTCCTCTTGCTCAGGGCTAGATAATTCAGATGAAGAAACCATGGGATGGGTAGTTTCATAAATATACTTCAGTAGTTTAATGGCTCTAGGTCTTTTCAAAGGTTTGAAGCCAAATTTGTCCAACTCCCTCCTGATGCTTGGTGTGTCCATCTGATCATAGTTTATCATTGGGGTGACATCTGTTGTTTTAATAAAGAGATTATTATCAGGGGTAGACACATTAATGCCATTATTCATCTGTGCTGTACTGGTACTTGTTTTGGAAGGAACCGGTTCAGGAACCTCAATTTTATTCAGTATAACGTGCTCTTTATCTTGGTTTTCCTCTGGTTTGTCACTTTGTGAATGTTGACTCAACTCTACCTCTTCTAGAGATTGCTGTGATGACTGTGATCCATATTTACTTCTGAGTTCTATGAAAAAAGATTTGAATAATGTAGGGATTCACCAGTAGTTTGAAATGTACCTGAATGGATGTTATCAATTTCTTTTTTGTCTATTACATCTTCACTTTTACCAGGACCTACTTTATCGAAAACACTCAAGTTATAAAAATCATCATTTTTCTGTCGCCTACAGTGGATGCTGGAGTAGTTAAGTTCCTCATCACTGATAATGATAGTTTCTTGCGAACATGAAGTTTGACTAGAGTTATCAGAGTTGTTCTCGTTGAAACCTTGATCTAGAAAAAATAAAATGAAATTAAATGAAAAATATAAGTACAAAATTACCTGACTGAGAATTCAATATTTGTGTTATGAAGTCTGTAACATTCAAATCGTTTGTATTGTTATATCCCTTTGAGTATCGATCCGACATAAATGAATATCGTTTTATGGGGCTCTCTATATTTATTTTACTCTGCTTGAATGATTCGTAATCCATAACTGGTGTTTGGTTCACATCAGCATCATCTTTTGGGATGTCTACAATTTCAGAATGATCAACAAAATCATTTACTATTGTCGAGTTCGACTCTTTATTTTCGAACATGAAATCTGATCTATTTTGAGGTGTCCTTAGCTCATCAACATCTACTCTTCCCTCGTGTATATTTTCAGTATTTTTCAAGAATGAAGCTACATTTTCAGAATTATGTTCAAACTGCGCTGCTTCATCTAAAAATAATAAAACTTATACATACCGTCAAATCAAATACAACGAAATCAAATTCTTTTTTCTTTCAATAATACTATAAAAATAAAAGAAATGAATGAAAAATTACCTGGTTGGGAATTCAACATTTCAGTAATATAATCTGTTATATTTAAATCGTTTGTGTTGTTACAATCCTCTGATTGTTCATCAGATCTAAATGAAAGTCTTTTTATGGAGTTTTCAGAGTTTCTTTTAACATCAAAATTCTTGTCCAGACTCAGTTCAGGGACAGTACTTACAGCTTGACTGGGCAACTCAACAGATAGTGACCTGTTATTAGTATGAAACTCTTCTAGTTGGTCCTTATTATCACAATGATCAATAGAAGTATCTTTGATTATATGGCCTGATTGATTATCTTCACAAACCAAGTCTGAACTATTTTGTGGCGGAAACCTTTGTGTCAAATCAAAGAAATCTTCAAATTCCATTTCACTGTCTTCCGTATCTTCTCTTATAGCTGAATATTCGGAAATTTTCTCTTGACTCAAACTAACTTTGGGTAATTCATCTAAAACTGTTGAAATTTAATTAAATCTCAAGTTAAATCTTTCAAATTTTTTGAAAAAACTTTTAATTATATCTTATTTTCCTTACTTTTTATCATACGACTTGAAAATCTTTGGTTCCTTTGGAACTAGATAATCAAGCAAACAACGATAATTTGTGGAGATCAAGGGTGATATATCTGAAGACATTTCATTGATTTCTAGTGTACCTCAAGAGTATTTTTCAGTGCCATTTATGTACCATCTCTGTCAATGATAAAAAAGGTACTATTGACTATTTTCGTAAATTCAAATGTTTGGCAAATACTCTAGGGCTGTGAGAATATACAAATTCACCTTATGTATTTCACCGATTATTGTTTTGGCAAATAAGTAAGCATCATAAGAAAATAATCTTTATAGGTATTGAGAGTTCTGAAATTTTAAATGAATGTTTGCAAAATACTTCAAGTATATTATTTTTTGTCTTATGTCAATGGTACTCTTAAGTTATATGTTTTAACTTTGGGTCAATATGATATTTATAAATTTCATTATAAAATATAGATTATAGACTATATTATTAGATGGGCTCATAATATATACATTTCTGTAATAAATTGGTTGGTAAATTATTATTATTTCAGTGTGTTTTTCAAATCATCAGTTCACACTCTATATTCATTGAAAATATCAGATCAGATGGTAGCTAGTTGGTTAGTGAACTACATTCAAGAAACAACCTCTCTCGTAAATGTTGATTCGATCCAAACTCACCCATGCTATAAATCACACCTTGAAAGGTAAGACCTCGTTAATCTTCAACTCATACAAGCCCAGCTTTTCAAGGGTTGTTACTTTTATGGGGATAAAATCTGATTAACGGAATAACCCCAAATACAAATTTCAAATTCAAATTTATTTCAAATAGCTCTATATATAACAGAAGTGTATTCTAAATCAATATTGATAATTGATAATATTTTGTTAATCATTATGATTGTCTGTATAACTGTTTAAAAAAAAAATATGTTTA
This sequence comes from Leptinotarsa texana, assembly GCA_015342105.1. Taxonomy (NCBI): domain Eukaryota; kingdom Metazoa; phylum Arthropoda; class Insecta; order Coleoptera; family Chrysomelidae; genus Leptinotarsa; species Leptinotarsa texana. The sequence continues at coordinate 4,684 of WOGN01010242.1, read as the reverse complement.
AAAACTTCTTCCACACTTTTCAAACTAAACTAATAATGTGTTGTACAGACGTCAAGTATAATTTACAAGTATGATATACAAATACAATACAAATATATGCATAAATAATGAGATAATTTGAGCTAGTGCCTCTGCCTAAACCATAATGGCTTGTGCCACAGTATTACCAACACTCTTATCCCATTCATAATAGTGTGAACATTGATATGCAATTTTGTGTTGTTGTTGAAAGAGTTGAGCAGGGGAGAAATAGAATCAAACAGTGTTACTTCAAAAAAATATTTTGAAGATGGCTATGTTGAAGAATATATGCTTTTGAGACTGCTTCGAATTTATGAAGATTTTTACATTCTTTCAGTTCGTTTGGGAGGTTGTTGTATATTTTTCGGCTAAAATAAAGGATATTTCTTTGAGTGTGAGTTTTGCTGAATCTAGGAACTTTCAGTGTGAGGTCAGAGGTATATCTTGTGGCTCTAGATTGGTGAACATATTGTTGAGGTTTCTGTTTTAATGTCCAGATCAAGGTTTGTAGGATATATAAATTGCGAATATTGATACAATTCTGATGTGGAGAATCATCTATCTTTCTTATATATGATTTTGAGAATGGTATTTTGAATAATTTGAGTTTTATTTATAATGCTAGTAAATGCACCCCCCATGCTGTGATGCACCATCGCAATACTGGTTCTATTAATGAGTCGTAAACTACAAGTATAACTTTTCTACTTGAAATATCTCTGAGAGTGTAGAATTTGTGAATAATTTTTTTACTCTGCTGACAAGGTAGTTAATGTGTTCATTCCACCTCATTTTTGGACAAACTACAGTTTACATTCCTTTCTAAGCAGCATTCGTGATTTCTACACAAGTAGGCAAATAAAGTTCGAATTTCTAACCCCAGTGACTAATAATAAGTTATCTTTTTTTTTAATAACATAATCTCACCATTATCTACTTCAGTATTATGCTTATCCATTGAGCAGCTGCCACTTGAGGAGGAACTCTGCGTTGAATCAAGTAATTTTTCTTCAGGTGTTCTGTGAGACTCACATTTTTCTGTTTCTTTTGAAGTGACTACTTCTTTCAACGAATTATGAAAATCTGAATTGAAACTCTCATAATGTTCAATGCCATTATTGCTAAGACAAATTAATGACATGTCTCCTGAAAAAGTTTGAAGTGTTTGGATAGTGCTACATAGTGAGCCAGAGCTCCTAAAAGGTGACATATTTATAGAAGATGATGGAAACCTCTCAAAACTTTCAGAAGTTTTCAAAGACGACTCATCGTCAGATTCGAAAAGATCTGGAGATGGACAATTCAATTGTCTGTCAACAAATTTGCAGGCTTCAGAATCTTTCTGGAATGTGGTATTTTGACAATCGACATTCTTGGAATCTCTTGATTCAGACTTGTTAGTTGCAAATTCTTTCTCAGGGGATTTCTCTCTACCAATGATATCTTCCCACTTTTTCAAAAGACAACCATAAACTGACCTACTGGGAGGTACTTTCAAACAGCTACAATAATAACAAAAGTTTTGTAATTCATCTATACTAATCATACCAATATTCAGAATATGATTCTCATGACAGTGATATTTCTGTAACACATCACTTATTAGAGTATCCTGAGAGGAGTTTGGATATTCTGGAAATGTTTGCCTTTCTTGAGAAATAATCATAGAGATTTTTGCAGTTATCAACTCTTCCCTTTCTTCCTTAGTACGAATATGTAGAGTTGGTGTTACAAATCTGAATTTGGAATATTTACGTCGCTTGGACTCCTGAAAGTTACAGATTTATTCAATGAATAAAATATTTAATTTTACCTCACTTCAGAGTGATCCACAAGAAGTTCAGGGTGCAGTTTAGGTTTATTACCTGGCCTAAATCCATATCGCTCCAAAACAGTTCCCCTCTTTGGAATTTTTTCTGGTGACAAAAATACTGGAAAGTCTTGCTCTTCACTTTTTTTAAATTCTTCCGGGTTTTCCTCAGCAAAAGTAGACTTTGATAAGGCTAACGCCATTTGCAAATGTTCTGGATTCACATCTAAATTTTGAAAATTGTGTTTGGTATACTTTTCTATGGAATTTGTTAATTTTTTAGTTTTCTTCGAACTTCGTTTCTTTACTGTCACTTTCTTGTCAGGGGCTCTCTTCAACACCTTTTTAATTGGCTTTGGAGTTCTAAAATCGTCAGCCCCATCATTAACCAAGGTAATTTGTTTAATTTCACTCAAAGAGTTTTTGTAGGGAGAATCAAAAGATTCGGAATCACTATTTCGATTTGGAACTTGGGATCTGTCAACAATAAAAATCAGTGATGATTCAATACTTTATACACAACAAAAATAAATTACATGTATCTATCAGGAACAAACCTAAAACTACTTGAATCCTGATTATTACACATCGGGTTCAGAATAAAGGACTTTAGTAAACCATGATTCTTCTTTTGGTTTTTCTCCTTGTTTTTTGAATTCATTGTCTTCTTCAGATTTTTTGAACTCATTGTCCCTTGCTTTCGCTAAAATTACACTGACTGCAGGGTCTCCAAGACTGGCCTTTATATGATTAATTTTCAACTGAAGACCTTCAGGATAATCCAGTTTCCCTTCTTGGACAAATTTCCTTAATTTCTTACTACCTGACGTGAGCCTGTAAAAAAATCTCTAGAATAAAAAAATCAGTTCACATTACAAAACAACTCACTCGAAAAGATACCAGCTAATGGCTCCAAAAGCTAGACCACCCAAAGCAAAATAGTTTCTAGTCACGAAAAGAGGAGTTCCTTTAGTACGTCTAGGTTTGCGATACTTTTCGTTAATCCTCCAATCTGCCATATCTGAATTCAAGTATTATATTTTTGTTACAACTTTTGAGTCTTCTACAATCTCGTAAATATGGGGCATCATGTCATAAGCGTAAGCGAAACCAAAAAATTAAGTTACTCTATGATTTTTAATTATCATTCTGTGATTTTGTTTGTTCCGAGGGTACGTTCGTTTGTAAATACAATCCAGGAGGTTGTCGGTGTTATTAGTGAATTAATCCAGGGTTCGCAGAAATATATGAACCCTAGGTTCGTATATAACAAACCCTAGCTTCGTAAATAAGAATTCCGGAGATGTCAAATATCTGGGAGTGATACTAGATCCTAGTCTGGCCGGAAACCAACATCTAGAAAGAGTGAAAAGAAAGGCGGAGGTAACACCGATGCTGACCAGACATTATGTATTGGTCAATAAACACATGATAATAATTGTATTTATCAATTGGTGACCAAAGACACGAACGACCATTATCAATAAACAAAGACGTGCAACCACTCCAACAAATGCATCAGAATATTACCATCGTAAGATTGAATAATTAAATTATAACTTGAGTAAATTTATTTAGATCTGCGATACCATTCAGTCGAAAGCATCAACTCTACTTTATTACCGTATTTGAATTATATTTATACGCAATTTTTTTTGTCATGTATTCACACAAATGAGCACCGCTAGTGACGTCATCATGAATGTCACATAAACATAACAGTAGTTTCCTTTTGACGTGTATAATCCTTTTTTTCTTCATCCTCTCATTTCTAGGCCCTTGTTTCTTCGCTGATATCTTAGCCAATAATCGAGAGTTTGAACTCAGTCTACACAAAAATATCCCTATTTCTTTATTGTCAATTGTCAGATGGATCTATGCTCTCAAACTTTTGTTACTCTGAGCTCTCAAACCTTAAGGAATAAAAAAGTCATAACGACGATAATCAGCGATCAACGACCTTCTGTTTTCGACTGAAGTCAAATTTACACTGTTTTCTTTTGATAGCGCTACTGAATCTAATTTTTAGGATTTAGGTACTTTCAGTCACTGAGTGTTCGCAAATCAATTTGAATTCTGGAGATTGGAAGTGTCATCCTAAATGTAACCCATTACCTAACACCTTTACATTGATTTAACTTCATTTGAAGCTCTTGAACTTGTCTGTTTATAATGTCAAGTATAGAGGCAATGTTGAATCAAGACACAAAAAATGAACCTGAAAGTGGACAGGGCTTGAGAAGAAGGAATTTGGTTGAAAGTGCGCAACAAAAATTTGAACAGGGTACATCAGTCTCCATAATGTTAACCTGACAACTTTCATGATAGTATTATTTTGTAGCCTCACAACTTCTGCGGAGGAAAATTCCTTACTCTGGACATTTTTTGGCTCCAAAACGGCTTTGGTTGAAAAGAGTTTCCACTCCAAACTGCGACGTGGTTATAGTATTTCCCCCAGGAACGAAAGACCCTGTTTTACTTTGGTTGCTGTCCAAGTTGAGACAGTCCCCAGGTTTAACTGTACATGTACGACATCATACATCAACCCACAGTAGCGCCTTTTACCTTACTGCCCCTTTCTCTGTGTAAGTTATTATATGAAATTTTCAATAGAATTTCCTGACACTTGGTGGAAAACTTTAACAAAATGTCAGCTTATAGTTCAAGGTAATACTTTCACAAAACTAGTTTACTGCGTTGTCACTAGTATTAAGGAATGCAAGAATAAAACAGAACAACTTTAATAACATCAGGCTTATATACAGGGTGTCCCTGGACTTCCTCTTTTCCTCTCGGGAATGTATAGATGGGGACAAAATATCACCAGTACTTCATATAACTTTTTTTCCTAAA
>WOGN01010241.1:0-10476 GCA_015342105.1 Leptinotarsa texana | reverse complement strand
ATATAGTATTTAATGTGTAGAATTAGTTATTAAGAGACGCCCGAGGAAGTCATTATATGGCGAAATACGTGTTGTGTTTTTGTAAAACTGTCTAGTGAAAATCACATAATAATGTGTTTTTAGAATACGTTTACTAAACAAAACTGCCAATTACATATATCAAGTGATCGCTGCAGTAACAACACGGCTTAAGAAGTTTGACTTTCTGATGTGAAACTTTATAATGACAATTCTGATAACTTAATCTACGTTGCTGAGATAGCTCAATATTATTCTCTCTCTCTCACTCTCTCTCGCTCTCTTTCTAGGATTTTCTTGGCTTTTGCGTCCGTACGGCAAGCTCAATATTTTGTTATCCACGAAACCAATCTAGGCTAACAGATATCAGTATATCCACGTAAAAACATTCAAATAATTGGGTATTTTTGTGAATCGGTACAGAGACACCGTATAACATTTTTCTTTAACTATCAAACAAAGCTAAATTCAGCGAAATAGTCGTGTTGAAATTATCATTAAGTTTCGAATTTAAATTTATTGGAACCCATGGTACTTGATAGGTACAATTTATTCTACTTTCGCTAATTAACAAAGTTTTCAATGATTTGCCAATGCCAATAGATAATGCTTAGGAAAGTGATCTACGACAATATTTATACGGTCCTAAATATTAAGAGTTTTTCATTCAGCTCAGTAATTTTGAAAAATCGGATAATCTTAAAAATATCATTGGAAATAAATTGAACACTAGTACTTCTTGTAATAATAGAAATGGATGCACATCATGTTTAATTTTATTTAGATATAGATCGAGTCTGCCAAAGAACAACTAATTATCAAATAAAAGAAAACGTAGTATTTATTGGAGCAATATCTTAATCTGAAGAGGCATAACAAGCAGAAGATAATTATTTCCTAGGCAGGTCTTGAACAACAAACAAACTATGTAATATATCCGTGTTTGGTCACTGAATGACTAAGATCAATGAAATAACTTTTCATCGATTGTGTAAGTGAAATAATGCTGTACGTTACTCTAGCCCGTAAACAAATACAATTTGAGATCGTACAAAAAACGACGGTTACCATAGCAGCGAAATTCGATACAAACACTTCTGTCTTCAAGGTTTTCCTACTTATTCCGAATGAGTCATTTTCAGCTCTTACGTGCGCTTGTAACTTGATGGTAGCGTGAATACAAGTATGAATTAATTTGCTTTTCTTTATGGCCCTCTCACCCTTCTTTACTAAGCTAATGTATAATGTGTAGATAAGCGCTTACAGGAAGTGAGGCTTTTATATCCTTTGTTAGATTTGTACAAGGTTATCCTTTGAATATAATTACGTAAGTGATATTACTGGGAAGCTATAACTATTTTGTGAGCGGTTCATAACTTGATGAGGTTCTATAGCCAGGGAAAAATCAGAAACCTAAAACGTTTGTTTCTTTCAGAATGTGTAACCTACCTTGGTATTTATGTAATTACCAAAAAGTAGTTCGGCTCAGGCTAGTCGATTATTGTCGGGGCTGGACGTGGGTAAGGAAAATATGTTTTTTTTACAGTCTGGGGCGCCAGTTGAACGGATTCAGCACGGATGGGGTTGGAGAAATAACCAAACGGTCAACAACGAAGCTCCAAGCTTGAAATGTATATTAAATTGATATATAGAAAGAAATATTTACAAACTTCACCACCAACTGTGTAATAACTCAAAAATTGATTTTCATATGTTATTTGCAACGAACTAATGTGAAAAACAGGCAAAGGTATTGACATCAAGTTTGAAGAACCAATACTTAATACTAAAAAAAACGTTCACAGTAAAGATATTAATACGCCGCTATAGGCCGTTTTGATCACGATATTACTATTGGAAAACTCTTACTTCGGAACAATATCGAATCAAAAGATTCGAGTATTGAACTGATAGAGATATACCGGAAATTGAAAATGAGGGAACACATGAGCAGTTTAAAGTAACTGCCTGAATCTTAATTTATCCAGAATCTACTTTTCGATTAACTTCAATCAAACTCAATAATTATTACCACCGTTAACAGCTGTCTTAGTTGCACAGAGAAAAGGAAAATGCTGAAAACAATCCTCGAATTTTAGGAATGAACTGTAGATGCCAGTACTCAGACCGCTCCAGGGCTTCTACTCACGGGGTATCATCATTTTTGATATTTTTTCTTATATACTTGCTACGGCTCTCCTTTGGTACTTTCTAGAGTGTCTCCTCATATCTCAAAGAATGATATGTATGATGCAACTATAGCTTTTCCGAAGAATTTTTCCCATTACCAGATAAATATGAATTGATTAATTTGACTGGTTGGCTTTATTTACTTCTGCTTACTAGACAACCCACTATCCCATCAATATGCTGATAAAATAAGAAACCTACAGGGCAGCTCTACCGATTCTTATGAATTCAGAAATTTAAACCGTTACACCTAACAGGTTAGGTAGAATAGTAGAATCAATCTAAAATAAGTACTGTACTTCATCTCCTGAAGACGTCAACTTGTTTTAAGTTTTGGTATTTAGAACAGTACTTGTTTTTGTAAAAAAATGTGGAATTACAAAATAATGTTGTTTATTGTTTGTTTTGAGCAAGTTTCTCAACATATCCTTGACACAACTGGGTGGCATCTTCAATAGTACGATAATTGGTTTTCTTCTTGAGATCCTCTTATCTGAAAAAAAAAACAGTGATTGAAGCCTCACTTTATAATTATGATGATATTGTTGTCTTTCTGAGTTGAAAAATTAGTGGCACACATATTGATTAATTTCTGTATTTAGGATATATTGTGAAAACATGCTTTTAACTAACGGGCAAAACTAGATTTATTAGATATGATCTTCCAACAAGTACCTCTGTACATTTTTATTTGTATCGGTGGTGTGATTTGGAAGTATATTAATGTATCTGTGATGCAAAAGAAATAGTATTATCTAATTGTCTGTTTTTTAAGAAACGCAGATTACATATAAACATTTAGTCAATTCATATTTTTAAAAAGTTTTTTGAATCATTCATTGTTTTGGTATAATGTTGTTACTAAAAAATATGCAGTATGAAACTGAGTTGAGTTCATCATATTTTTGTGTTTTTATGTCCATATCTTTCTCTGTAATCATTAGTTTTTTTTTGTAAGTCTAGCAAAATATTTTTGTCAACTTATCTTATTTTTAAGCAGCTGTCGTCCACATAATCTTGCATTTTTATTTTTTTCTGTATCAGTGTCATTTCAATTTATTTCTTGTTTGTACCAGGTCTGTTGAAAAAATAGGGAAAATTTTCATTTTTATCAAAAAATATTTATTCATCAATTTCTATTTCGTCCCTTTCAAAGTGGTTTCCCTGAGATATAATACACTTGTGCCAAAGTTTTTTCCAATCTCCAAAGCAGTTCTTATATACACTTTTTGATATGTCCTTGAGCTCTCAGCGATTCAGTTTTTATCTCGTCCGTTCTCGCAAAACGCCGTCTTTTCATGGGTCTCTTCAAATTTGGGAACAGGAAAAAGTCGCAGGGGTCAAATCTGGAGAACATGGTGGCTGAGGCATGATTACAGCGTCGTTTGTGTCTGAAAGTTACTTTTTTGCATGATCTACTCATCTATGAATATTATTGCAGGTTTTTCCCAACACCAAATCGCTATTTTTACACCTCGACACGTGTTTCGATCACCAAGTGATCATCTTCAAGGGGAAGATAAAACATAAAAGATAAAACAGTTTTATCTTCCTCTTGAAGATGATCACTTGGTGATCAAAACACGTGTCGAGGTGTAAAAATAACGATTTGGTGTTGGGGAAAAAACTCCAGTAATATTCATTACTACATACACCAAAGGTTTCAAACAGTACATCATAAGTACTCATCTATGTATAGAGTTAATTTTTTGAAATTGATTTCTTCCTTTGGAAGATTCCCACATTTTTTGTATCAAGATGGAGAAGTAGAAGGCTAAAAGATTTCTTTCCCAAATAACTCTTTTCTCACCATTGTACTGTATATTGATATAGTATTAACGTGAGTTTCTTGATATGATTCAAACACGTCAAGCAATGTCGATTTGTACCTTTCTTTGAAGATACTGGTCTTTCGAGCCGAATTCATCAAAACTATACTCTAACTTTGTTCGAATACCATTCCAGCACCCATGTTCCGTCAAAACCTGCCGCCTCCCCACTGCCTGCCCCCGATGAACATGTCATCGAATCGCGGCGGCTCATTGCGGGGACGACCGATTCCGTCCAGAGGCGGTCAACTGCAAGTGGCTGGAGTTGTTGTTGGATCGTGGGGCGCAAACTATGGTTACCAGAATAGCATGAGGCAGAGTATGATGCCTGGCGGCGGTTTTCCGCCCAGCAACAGAGGACGCGGAGCCGGTGGTTACGGTCGCGGTAGGGGACAGAATCGAAGGCCTGGAGGAGCCCCTACGTTCCCCGTTCATAACAACAAGAAAAATCAGGTTAGTGATTGTGGTTTGTAATTGACTCTTGTTTTACCGCGCTGTGCTTACGTTGATTGCAGTTTTTGTTCATGTTTTTTTGTAGTCTTTAAAAGTTTAAAGTGGAATAGGGAGTCTTCAATTCTTTTTTGCTAAAATAACTAATTCAATAAATAATTGATTCTTCCGAGGAAGATCAGTTTGAACTGGTCAGGCTCCTTTTAATTTCTATGTTACTCATTAGAAACTTTTTATTATTCTGTTGTCTGATGATTGGTTAATATAGTTTTCTATCAAGGTGTAATATTTACAAATTAACAAATGATGTGACAAAATTCTCGTTTATTTTTGTAACAAATTGAAAATCAAAGTTGATAAAAGATCAAATGGTATTCAAAGAACAGTATATGAAATTTTTTCTCAATATCTATAAAGGTTGCTGTTTCCCTAAAATCATAAAGCCTTCAGAAATTGATCAAAAGACTTGAAAATTACATAAAAAAATTTAGAAAATAGTGAATTTGCCCTAAAAAATGACAACGTTTGAATAAGATTTGCCTAAATAATGCATTAAAACTTGGCGGTAAAACTTTTAATAAAAAAATTTGCTTTGATGAATCTCAACAAAGATAATTTACAGGGTACTCCAAAAGTTGGGAAACGTCAAATTTCCTTCATCTATCAAGCGATTTTCTTATTGACAGCTTTTCGATAGCTATCACGAAATGAGAAAAATTTGCTATTGTGATCAATAAGTTTTTTGTTCATTATTGTTACACACTTGATAAGCTCAAAAAAATTCAGAGAATCAATTTATGTCACCGTTCTAAGATTTTTAGTGCACACGTGAAATATTTAGTCGAGACAAATATGTAACTTGGGTAAAATTTTCTGAATTTTTCTCAAAATATCTCATATTTTATTTATAATTGTCAAGAATAACACGAGGACCCCTCCAAATAACATTTAAGCAGTATTATTAAGTTTGACAAAAAAGAAATGGCGTCAATTGTTCTTTTGTTTTGATATGACTTGCTTCAACTCTAGAACTCGAATCTTCTAAATGGGTTTGTGTGAATGTTGAAGCAAAAATTGAATGTTGCATAACAGGTGCAGTCTTTTTTGAGTTTCAATGAGCTGTGTAAATTGATGCATACAAATACTTCAGTAGATAAATGTATTTATGTATATTACTGGAGTTTTTCCCAACATCGAATCGTTATTTTTATCATCTTGACACGTGTTTCGATCACCAAGTGATCATCTTCAAGAGGAAGATTAAACTGTTTAATCTTCCTCGTTGAAGACTATAATAGCCATATGTCTGCTCAATTTTGCAGGCTGTTCAGGCAGTGCTTTGGTTGAATATGAATTCGTAGAGGAAAATTGACTGAAAATCGCTGAACTGCATTATATAAAAATTTGGAAAAAATGAACAGCTTCAATGTACAGAGTACTGAATTCTCTATCGATCAGTATATACCACGATACAGAAGAATAAATATTTATTGATATGTGGAGGTACAAAAACACATGAAATTGAAACTAACAAAATTTTTGAAACAATCTAATAAGTGTGCGGCTGGTGTTTTTTTAAATGCGTGTTTAATTTTATTGCTTCTGCCACTTTTTTTGTGAACGTGTCTCAAAGTTTTAATGAAATGAAATAACTAATTATTATCATTAATAATAATTAATAGTGATCAGAAGTCTCAACAATATGTGGCTATATCTATCTGAAGTTGAATGTACAAATAAGAAAATGAATAGTTTCTTGCCAAATCGTAACAGTACTTTTGCTCTATTTTATCTATGTATTATTTCTGCAACTTTGTCAACAGATCACTTTACGTTTATTTATGCAAAAGTTCATATTTATTCTTTTTTGCAGGCAAATAAAAAGCGGAATAACAAATCAAAGAAGGGACAGCAGGGCGGCGTTTCTCTTACAGTGAGAACCGACAGCGGGTAGGTTATTTTTCAATCTCGCTCTAACTGAACTTGAGACCTTTTAAATTATATTGCGAAATTTCTATTTCATCGAGTTGTAGAATCCTTTTCTCTTTCAGCGATGTGCCGGTCAACGATGTGATCATATCAGAGGACGGCACCACGAGCTCAGGAGGGATGAAACAAGACTGTACCAAAAGTATCGAGCATAAAGGACAAGGGGATGCTCCGTGTAACGCTCAGGCTGCTACTGCCCCTCCCAGCGTCGTCGTCTCGTCCAATTAGATTCGGCGTTTTGGATCGAGCGTTGCGCCATCTACCGGACACAAGTGCAACTCTTGAGTTTTACCACCTACTTTTTGTTTTTTTTTTGTTTTCGATGCGTAAGGGTAAAGCGGTGTTCGGCAAACTTTTTGCGAGTATTTTCACGGACTTGAATGCCTAGGTATGGACTCTTTTTAATTCGCGTTAGCTCGACAACGATAATCTTCGAGGGCAGTGTCGGCGATGCGGTGAGAGCGTTTTATATGGAGGGTTTCGACGGGGTTGATCGAGTAGCCGTTTCGGGGGATTCAAGGCTAGGATTTTTTACGAGAGGTAACAAACATACTATGGTTCAACCTTGGAGATGTACTGGGTGATCGGAGTTTTATGTGTCTTTCTGGAAGCAACTTCTTGTAAATTCAGTTATTTATTGTTGAGTTGAAGTGGAATTTTGTTCGTCGCAATTCAGTGCCACTTTTAAATGAGAACTGACTTTATTTTGGTTTCAATGCCGGATGGGGTTATAAAAAACCTCAAATCATTTATAAATTGTAGGTTTGGCCATAACTTGATACTTATTTTTTTCTGATGTGTCGCAAAATTAACCTGCACTGCTTTTTTTCGAAAATCTATTTGTCAATTATCTCAAGAAATTTTCTTTTTGAAGAAACTAACCCACGAATCCTTGTCAAAAAGGTTATAGTAATATTTAAATTGTAAACAATGTTGCTCTCTCTCTCTCTCTAGGTTCTCTTGGCTATTGCTAAACAATGTTGCTTAATATTTTTGTTTTCTTATGAGATTCTGAACAACACCTTTGTGGGAATGAGAATAACTTCATTAGTGGAATTGTGAATTCATCGTCATTATCCTCTCGATTATCTCAAGAAATTTTCTTTTTGAAGAAACTAACCTTCGAAAACCATGTTTGATGTATGGTTCCTCGGGATGTCATAAGAAAATGTATCAAGTTATTACCAGAACACTAACTTCCAGGATCATCTTGTACATCTTCAAGATTTGAAACATCTCTTTGAATATTTACTGTTAGCAATTTATAGAATGCGGAATTGAGATCTACATCTGAACTATTTCGGACTTGAAAGTTGGTAATATTTTTAACATAACCTCAAAATGAATGAGTTTGACAGATCATGAACCTTGTTTGTCTTAAAACAGCAAATTATTTTATAGTATAAACGAGGTTCTGATCTATATGAAGTTATTCATAGAGATTCTGAAAAACTGCCTTCTCCTAGCCGGTTTTAGGGACACCAAATAAATATTTTTGTGTGATTTGAATATAGGTAAATCTACTCTGTCTCGGCAACTCGATTGGTTCGGTTTCGGTCAAGTGCGTTGACACTGCTTCTGTGTTAAGACAGTCCGCGATGCTGACTGATTGTTTGAGAGCATATGTATATTTTTCTATGTTTGTTACAGCTGTTATAATTGTATATTGACTGAGAGAAAGCGCTTTGAGCGCCACTGTGATTATATTTATGGTATTTATATATATATACGTTAGATCTGTTGATTGGACCAAAGCAGGCCGTGCTCGAAACTCAGTTCGTTTCGAAACGACCTGCATTGCGCTAGAAAGATGTGCTGATGGTTAAGGATGGTTCGTATAGTATATATATTCGATGACCTTTCGGTGTAAGATTTGAAAATTTTTCAATAAAACCGAATTTACGAGTCTTTTTGTAATCTCTGGGCCGAGCTTGGGCGGGAACCGAAAGCGATTCTTCTGTGCATTTTCTCATGATTGTTATTTTATGAAGAAATAAGCGATTAGTTTTATGGCGCCCAACGCGGGGCTATTTTTATATCTATAATTCCTAATACTAAATGAAGTTATTGACAAGTGGAAAGCTGTTTATCATCGTCTTTGAGTGAATCAAGAAACGCCTTTCGGTTTCCTTCTAACACTCAGCAACATTGAAATTTGACATAAATGCTGGACATTGTTCCTGCAAGATACAACAGTTTGTATCACATTGCTAGTAATGAATATGCCCATTCTAAGGTATCTGCGATTTGCGCATTTTACCTGCTCCCGTGAACTTTAAAATAATGAATTTTAAATGCACGTCATTAATCCAAGAGTTGAAGAAAATAGTAGATTTCTTGGACGAATTTCCCCAAGTTCAGAATTGCGCTGTTGCTCATAGGAGACAATATAGCTTTCGGATAACTGAACTGATGAAACAAAGGTAATTTTTGCCGCTAAACTGAAAATCTCAACTCTGCGAATCGCTCAGATTCGCAATTTGTGAACACATTGTATTGTTTATCAAATTAAAAATGAAATGGATCATTTTTACCATTTTTATTAGCTGTTTATGCTTGTTCACTTTGTAGTTTACGGAATACATTCAATTTAGCTCACCAATATAGAATTTGTCTTAGAAATTTCTCCAGAACCGGATGGAATTCTAGAGGTTATTTGTAATATTTGTTGTATTGATTATGTTGTAAAATTATTGCTCCACATGTTCATGGTATTTTGTACATTCGCAATAATTCTTCTTGAAATACTTTGCTTTCAAGGTGGCTTTTTCTTTTTTTGCTAGTTTATAAGCGAATGTATTTTTTCGGGGGTTTATTTCCGTTTACCGTTTTTGATGCGAACCCTCGAGTTCTTTAAAAATAACATTTACGATATATAATAGTATAATCTAATGCTTAAACATATTTAGAAATATTTGGAAGCGTAGCATAAAAAGTTTTTCTTTTAATATTATTCTCTGTAACTGAGGTATTTAACATTGTAATTTCTGATATATAATATGTGTATATTGGCTCTGTGGGTGAAAGGGCATCCATAATTAAATATTTCAAAGGTATATTTTAGAAATAGTTTTCGTGGTTTTGGAAAACTTGGGACAATATTGCTCCTCTGAACATTTCTTGATTTGATGAAGATATTCTGAAAATTTTCTTGCTTATTGATACGCTGTTGTCTTGATGTTTATTCTGAAATCACTGTGAATCCATGTTCACTTTTTCTTGTATCCCAATTTTCGATGGAAAAAACAACCGTTCAACTGTTAGGCCGTTTTCATAATGGGCAAAATAAATAATTGAATTTTGTATATGTAAGCCGATAATATGCTGGAAAGGTAAAGAAAGTTATCTGTGCAGTTGAAAGAGTTTGTTTGATATATAATATACAATTGAACCATTTTTGTTGTTTTTATAAATGCCTATACCTATTCTTTTTCCATATCCTTCAGTAATCATTAATAATATAATGTATTACAGGGTATGCTTTACATTGTTTAGCGACATAAAAACATAAAATGCAACGTCAGACCTATTGTACTAACATTAAAAAGACAAACCATCAGTATGCAGTAGGAATAAAAACATCTTAGTATAAAACGAAGTTAACAGCAATCTAGACATTCCTGAATTGAATATGGTTCCAAGTCTATAAGGAAGTCTTTCACATATTTTTTTAAATTTTTAAGGCTCTCAGAGGATTTCATATTTTGCGTTAATTTATTGAAAAACTTGATTGATGCATCTGTAGATTAGGAAGAGTGAGTGTAAGCCGACAGCACCTAGGCCAGATGTGACATACATTCTCCCGAGTTGTTCTCCCAGGTCATCGTCCATTCTGTCTTTTCCAGGAAGGTGGACAGATCACTGGGAGACATATCCTTTATATCGGCAGATGTAGGCCAAGACTCGCCGAACACACACTCTCTTATTGACGATAACTCCGGGCACTCGCACAGGACATGCCTGACAGTCTCATCTTCCTGTTCACACATCCTGCATAGAG
>WOGN01010240.1:0-10477 GCA_015342105.1 Leptinotarsa texana | reverse complement strand
ACTGTTTTAAATGTGAATAGTTTATGTTTGTCCCTACTACTAGTGCTGCCTCTCGTGACACGTTCGCTGTACTATTCTCAGGAAAAAGGCTCATTGATTATTTATTTATTAAGAATTATGTTGAACGGTTTCATTAAAAAAAAGATGATAATGATGTAGATGATGTACTAGAATAAGATAAAAAATTATTCGGCAGGTCCTAGGTAGCAGTCATCACACCATTCTCCTCAGCAATCTACGGTATTGATCAGATAAAAAAATAATTGAATCGTTGGGCATATAGGTATACATAGTTTTTATACATTTACTCAGGTTACGCCACGCCCAACGATTTTATTATTTTTTAATCTTATCAATACCGCAGATTGCAGAGGAGAGTGGTGTGATGACTGCTACCTAGGACCTTCCGAATTATTTTTAAGCTTGGAGTACATCATCTACATCAATATTATCTTTTTTTAATGAAACCAACCGTTAAACAAAAAAAATCACTTATTTTATTATATTTACAAATATTTTTTCCCAAATGAGTGTGAAGACTGTATCAATGATATATAAACGTACTAATAAAATGAATATTTCAAATTCAATTCGAAATATTCACCTCTCTCAATATTCCTGGAGGAATGAGGAGCATCCGCAAGAAATTTCTCTGTAAAAAACCTGCACAAATATCTGTCGGATGATTCAATGTCCATCGTGGTATTGACCAGGAAAGTATATGATTTCCTGCATACATTTCCCAAATCTGACTATGCAGGGAAGTAAATCTTTTTAATTTAATTCGAAATATTTGTTCTCCCAGTTATTTTTTTTTTCGTTATTTAAACTATATCTACACATCAGATATATAACAAAAGAAAATAATCATTTATATAAAATTGCAAGCTGTTTGAGTGAAACTTCTTATCTGACAAAGGACTTCTGACTCAAACAACCCACTCTTTTGGCCTTTAGATCTAGTTTTAACATTTTCATCAATACTCACCACCATATACAAAAAGGATGTGACATCATAGGGTAGCTCACTACTTGTCTCAATTCTTCTTTTCTGCAAGCGGCAGACGATTTATAGTAGAGTTGAGTTTTTGGATGGGCTTTGTTAATTACCGACATTCCACATATTTTTCTACGTGTGTTAATGAAAATCCCCGTATCGATGATTTGTTTAATTATACTCTCTTCAGCTTCTCGCTGCAATTTGCAGTCATGGTGGTCGATTAGAGTCATGGTAGTTCTCTTATTGTTTGACTGGTGTTCTGAAAGTGACTTACTGGTTTCTGATTGTTGACAAATATTAAAAAAAAAATGAATTACTGTATTATATCGTATCTATGACTTTTGCTACAGTTCACTATGATCCAGTACTATTAAAGCCATCAGTAAATTTCAATATTGACAACTGTGTTAATCAGTAGAAATCAAGCAAAAGAAAATTAATCAATTCTTACTAGTCATTAAGCAGAGCTTCTAAATTTTTAAACCTATTGATTTTCAAGCATTCTAAAGAATTAAGTTTTATATCTTCTACCACAAGATGATTTTCAAACGTTCAATCATTCTCATTCACAATCATTCAAATGCTCTATTATTCTTCTGCAGGTAGAAAGTTATTTTCACTGACTATTATGAATATTGGAAAAACTACAGCAAGTCAAGCTTTTGTCATTATGATTTTTAGAGCATCAAATATGTTTTTGTTCTACAAGCTACGTCCAAACGCTTCTCAAAAAATTACTATAACTCAATTTTAATGAGCTTGATTCTGGAATAGTTAAGTAAAGTACAAAAAAACTTTTTTTCCAAAAACTAATGTCTTCAAAAAAATCCCTCTTGCAATTCAAATATTGAAAATTATTACAACGTCGGTACCTGTAGAGTAGGGAGGGAGTGTAGACTCACAGCACTTCAGCACTTAGGCCACATGTGACCCATTGTACATCCTCCCGAGGAGTCGCCTCCTAGGTCATCGTCCATCCTGTCCTTTCCAGGAAGGTGAACAGGTCACTAGGAGACATCTCCTTTATAATGGCAGGTGTAGGCCAAGACTCGCCGGACACACACACTCTCTTTGGCAACCTGGAAATGTATCACGGTGGCCTCCATGAAGGTTTTGGAAGGTGCAGTGATATTACTGTGGTTGCGCGGCTTCTTCAACCTTCTTGTGCACCTTCCTCTGTGGAGGGAGGTGCACAAGACCTTTAGGCGCCCGCCACAGGAAATGTCTTTGCTGTTGGAGGGTATCTGCTATGTCCGCCTCATTCCAAGCGGTAGATTCGGGTGGACATTTCTGTTTCTTTTCAGCCTCGGGATTTGTTTTTGTTGTTTTATTCATGTGTTTTCCCACGAGTAGCAAGGGAAGAGTTGTCACCTCTGACAGAGCCCTACATTACCGGAGGTAGGCTGATTACCATGAGGTTTCGCCCAGTTCCCCAAGGGGATCGTTTGTGACCGCATATATCACCCTGCAACCATTCAGCTGTCGGCTCGATTCCTTACACCTTAGCTTGGGTAGGCTAGTCCACGGTGGCATGTTTTGCAAAGACTTTTGGCGGGTTTCAGTTCCCCTCACCCTACCTATTTCTGCCACTGACCAGGAGTCCGGCGACCCCGTCCGTAAGGCCACATTGGCTTCCCGGACAGGTCCTCCAGTTCCCTGACCGTTCCCCTATCCGCCACCTGTGGCGGAACTCATCAAAGCAGCATAAGTTGAAAGATAAACAAATAAAAATATTTAAGCTTTATTTATTTCATATGATTTTAAGATCGTTGTTTATTTTTGTTGACATATCAAATTTTTCACGAGCCTGAAAGTTTAGGAGTGGAAGCGAGTACCGAACCCTGAGGGACGCCATTATAGATAATTCAGATAAGCCAGTCTGAAATACGACCATTAAACAAATAGTAACGGAGTTTGACGATTAGGCAGTTGAAGTTGACAGTACCAAAAGTCTTTGACATATCCAAACGGTAAGAAGTAGCACTTTTTGGTTGTCTATGGCCTTGAGGAAATCGTCTGTGATGAAACTTGATGCGAAAACTGTACCATGACCTTTACGGAAGCCTGGATCGAAGGTAGAATATGCTGTTCTTCAACAAAGTTTTGTATCAGGCAAAGTATGGCTCCTTCAGCAAATACTATGTTCTCCATCCTAACATTCGATGGTGAATTGAATTATAACTGCTGAACAAATCGACTATTTCTGCAAATCCTTATTTGTAGTCTTGATCAGTGTGAGAAACTTTTGAAGGAACTATTATCAAGTTAAACTCGTGCTTTAGGGGGTCAATTGATTTTTTAATACAATTTATTCAGTCTCAATCCATGAATGATCCGTTAGAATTCAGAAATGTTCAACCTGGTCTTTTACAAAAAACCGAGACCAGTTTTATTATTCATTTGGAATCTAGAAACCAGAGCTATGTCAACAATCTACTTATATTATTCAATGTTTAACAAACAAAATAACACTTATTCAACTCTCTTATATACCTTAAATATATGGATGTATAAAGCAGTATGATGTTGCATACAGCAGTATGCATCCATGATGATGATCATGCAGTAGATAAGTCTACTTTATCTCTTCGAGACGCAAACTCATCGACTGTTGCAGTTCTGGTGATTGGGAATACTACTTGTTTTGGGCCTGGTATGAAGGATGAAATACATTAGATCAATAATATAAAATTAGTGTGGATAAAAAATATAATCAAAAAAATTACAAAAAAAAATGTAAATAAATTAAAATGTAAATATAATCTGCTGCAAGATCAAAAACTGAACTCCTCATTTATTAAAGACATTTCCAAATATTTGAAACTGTGTAGTGCAAATAGACTGCACAACTAAAAACAAATATAGTGGTTGTATTATCAAGAGTTTAACATCAAGACAGCCTCTGTTCCAAAAATATCATTTAAAAAACCCAGAATTTGAATCTTTCCAAATAAGATACCCCGAGATCTGAGATATTGTAGGAATTTAACCAACTTCCTAACATACTTTCCTATATATCAATCAATATCCTAATTGTATCAAAAAAAATTCTTAATAAAAATTACATATAGTTGATGAATTTAACATCTTTACTTTCCTTATCAAAATTCATTGATTTATATACATAATAAAATTGAGAATTCTATTGATGCCAACAAATTATTATCAGAATAGCTCTTTTTTCAACAAATTGTCACTAAAGGTTTTTCGAAAAGCTTAGATTTGAGTCCAGAAGATTTCTTTTTAACATCTTTCTTAATCTGAACACATTTATTTGTTGGCCCCAAAGGTATCAGTCTTAAATCATTCAAAGTTCTATAAAATGCCAAAACATCGGGATTTGCCCAAACTTGACTAGCCTTAAAATCTAAAACTCTCAATGACTCCAAACTTTGTGCTCGACTCAGAGCTACATATGCTTGACCAGCTTCAAAGACCCTTCCTAAAGACATTTCTACACAATCCAAAGTTAAACCTTGGGATTTATGAATAGAAAATGCCCATGCAAGTTTTAATGGTATTTGTTTCCTTGTTAGCGATCCTCCTCCAGCTGTTTTTACAACCCATCGCTCATATTTGACTGTAAACTCTTTTTTATTCTTGAATTGCACGACAGGTAGTCCATCTTCGAATTTTTTCACTACTCCTCTAGCTCCATTCACTAAACCTGTTCCTACATTAATATTTTTTAACAGCATTACTTGTGCTCCAATCCGCAGTTCTAATCGACTTGATACTGGTGTCTGCTGATCCAACTGTTTTGTTACACCAGGTAGGGAATCTTGGGATTCAAAAACTATGCTTTCTCCTGAGAGAGCCTTCAATTTAGATCCGTTGATTATGTCAGCATCATTAGTGTGTGAGCACAATCTAGTGGCTAAGATACCATCACGTTCTATCTTCTGTTTTGCAGTTTTTTCCAATGTTGTAGAAACTTTTTCATCTACTTGACCTAGAAATGAAAAGAATAATTGAGATAAGTAACTCACTTATATGGTTAGTTTGCTGAAATTCAAAGATCATATAACCTTGGTTGATTAACAAACTGTTTCAAAATATTTTTTGTTACAATTAGTATACAATGAGCTGAGGTATCATGCAGCCTTAGTCCTTATATTGGTCATCTTAGAGTCTCTGTTAATTTTCAAAACGACAAATATCCACAAGAATAAACACATTATATGAATGGAAGTTACTGCTTTGAACGATCTACTGAAAACTTCAGATTCCAAAAATTACTTCATTTGCATTCAATAAGTTCAAAATGTACAATAAACTAGCATCAGCTAGAAAATCGTTGAAAACTCACCTGGTTTCAAAGAGATTTTATAGCTTATATGAGAGATGAAGAAACTTCACAGTAGGGTGGTTGATTAAGTATATTCCACATATTTTGATTCCAGCAAAATTGTATCGAACATATTTTGTATGATTAGCTTAACATTTTGCATTAATTTAAAGTGAAATTATATTTGCACAGATTAGAGAATTTTAATTTACAGTATAAAAAACATGATGCAATTGCGGAAAATTATTAAATTTTCATTCAAAGTAAAACACTGGTGGATACGCCTGTATTTTTGTATCTGTATGTGTATCTCAAAGCTAAAAGTTACGGAATTATTTGAAGACTAAATAGTTTCAATCAAATATTCACCAGCAACTTCAAAAAGTTTATTATCCTTAAAAAAAATGTATGTAATCGATATTATCTATCTTCAATCTCTTAGGTTCCAAAAAAAATTCCATGTATTTATTTCAAATTTATCAGCAGTCGATAATTTTTTGGGCTCAAAAAGTGTTAACTGAAGAGCCATTTCCTATGAAAAATCTGAAATATTTACTAATAAAACCTAATGATATATAAACTTACCAATTCTAATCTTATTCAAAATTGATATAAAACTTTCATCATTTTGCCGGTGTACTCTTTTCAGCTCAAATGTAGTTAAACGGCAATTTTTCCATGCCTTAGTTTGAAAACAAAATTTGGGAGAGGTCAATTTGGACTGTCCTGGTTTGGGCCTTACTATCGGAGGTAGTTGAAAAAAATCCCCACATAATATCAATTGGATGCCTCCAAATGGTTTGTCATTTCTTCTTACCCTCCTTGCCACCTCTTCAATCTTCTCAAAATAAGTTCCATCAACCATGGAAACTTCGTCTATAATCAAATGCTTACATTTTCTCCAAATGCTAGCAACAGATGCCTTTGAAGCTAGCTCAACACTTCGTTCTAAGGTGGCTTCCCCACTTCCAATTCCAGCAAATTGATGAAGCGTTATACCGCCAATATGACATGCAGCTACTCCTGCAACAGAAAATTCAGATACATTTTAATGTACTGTGGGCAAATGAATTGAAAAAATTCATAAGGGGTCTGAATAATAGATGCATATGAGGAGACCCATACTTCTCAACTCTATTAATACTTCATTACAAACAGGTAGAACTTTCCCACAAGAAATCAGTAAGTACAGTCATCCCAATACCTAAAGTGAATAATTATTGTAATATACATCTGGTCTGTGAATCAATCATTCCTGTGAAATGACCTGGATACCAATATACCAACTTTCACATGAATTACCTTATCATGGAATCATTGTTATGCAGTTAAAATCTTTCGGGAACTGTCCTATGAAGGATCACAAGTTATCAGTATCATTGATATTGTTTCCAGTGTAAAAAATATAAATATTGGTGACATGGGACCCCTTTCATTTATTAATAATATATTATTATTTATTAATAATTAATATAAGTATTGACACGTATTCTTTTCTTATATCTACTGCATTAATCATATTGTAATGTTTATCACTTGTAGTATACATTGTGGAAAAATATTGTATTCTCATCATTACTTACTGTTCTGTACATTAGGATTCTTAATCAATAAAGTTATAATTATAAATACCTGTCGATGCAGTGGCAGTAGTAACATCAGGTGGTAGAGCTCCAATTATTTTTTTCAATAAATAACTTTTTCCTGTGCCAGCACTTCCTGTGAAAAAAATATTGTGACCCCCCAAACATGCATCCAAGACTTCTTTTTGTTCCAAATCCAGAGGCTCATTCGGGATTGGCGATGGTACATACAACCTTTTAGCAGCAGGCGGTTTAGTGCAATCATCTCGATCAATTTTGCGCTTTTTTCCAACAAGAGGACTGGGAGTAGTGTCTGTAGACTTACTTATTTTTGTAAAAGCTTTATTCATTTCTGCAGTGGTTACTGGTGAAATTTCTTGAAATTGTTGAGGTTTGCCTGATAATAGCTGAGTTCTGAGAGAAGTTTTGTTGGAAGTGGTAACAGCCGTATCACCTGTCATTTTGATATACAGAGTCCTCAAAAATACTAACAGTTGACCAGGTGGTGCATTAGACAAATATATTGAACAATTTTGATCTGGAAATTTCAGAGTTGCTTTGCCTTCGTTCATAAATTTTTTGTGAACTGAGGCACCTTTAAGATGAAATTTGAGTATAGAAGCCTTCTCGGCAGACACTTCAATTAAAATATCCTTTCTGTCATCTCTTATTAAACGTAAATTGCCTTTTTTGTGACAGACTTTTCTTTGAATAACTCCTTGCTTGTTCAGCCACTCTATATTTACTACACAACCTAAAATATGCTCACTGTCACTCATTATTAACAGAAAAATTTCTACAAAAAAAACTAAAACTCAATGAACTCCTTAGAACTAGGACCTCTGTGATAAATGTATACAAAAGATATGTCAAACGGCTTTCTTCGCCAGAAAATTTCAAATCAAATCAAACTTCAAATCAACAATCAACTAACCACACTGTTCTTCTTCTTTATAGCCAAAGCTGTTAGCCCTATTTGAAAGTTCAGGTACGACATCTACCTGAACCTCAGGTAGATGTCGTACCTGAAACTCAGTCATTAAAAACATTGAATATTTGAACTCATGTTCGAATTTGAACTATAATTTATTAATAAATTGATGGATGTTACTACGTGGTCGGAGATCATTATGAAACATGTGAATTGAAACTTCCTATGTTTTTATGCCATGAAGCTCCCTAAGTGGCTCGGACAATTATTAATATTGTCTACACGTGGATAATGACCAAAGTAGCCGATGATGGGGACACTAAAAAAAAAACAGGACACATCATCCTAGTAATTCCATGATGATACCTCTTGGTAACTTCGTTCTGTTTCCTAGACCTCCGTATTCGGGTAGCTTTTTCAGAATGAACGTGGGTCTACATCAAAACTGACTGATTGGTCCCTTTCTGTGACCTTCAGTTACTCGAAAAAATGACTTGAAATTTTCAAGAAAGCTGAGATTTTTTCCTGCAGTGGTTAAATGACAGGAAGTAGGAATATGGATAAGTTGTGGGGGACTGACTCTGGAACCGGCCGGTTTTAGCAGATCTTATGGATCTTGCGTTGTCCATTCACGTGGGGGAGCTTACTGTGATGCGGGGTCAGCAGTGATATATCCTTTTCTGAAAAAAAGAGTTGATGCTTCTTACGGTTTATTTTCTGGTTCACCTTCATTAATATCGATGCAGTGGAATCTCGTACGATCTTCGTGTATTGCCCTTTCTGAAATACATCATCGATATTCTTCTCGTAGGGATCGGTATCTATCACAACGATAGTAATCCCCTTGTTGCAGGAAGAATCTTGATGATATGTCACCTCTTCGTTGGCCGTACAGAGCTCTTCGTTCTTCATAGCTAATCATAAATGTTGGAAGTGGTTCTCGATCCAGCTGCTTTCTAATTTCCCATCTAAATTTTTTCGCCTCTGATCAATAATGGAACTGATGGATTCCACTGCACTGATTATTTCCAATGAAGGGCCTATCTAGGCAAAGTTCAGATCTTTTACAAGCAAGGATCCTTTCGGGCTACAACTCATGTTAATGGTGTTTTCGCTCTTTACTTGGCTGTTATTTTCTCATCAACCTTGTGGCCAATGCCCAATTCAAGAAGAAGAAAAATGATGTTCCATTTATTCCATTAGGATCGATCAGAAGTTTCACAACTTAGGCTATAGTTGTTTTAGCAACAACTCTTGTCCTCATTTTTTTACTTTGTTCTAGATTTAGAACTTGCTGCAGTTTTTTGGTTTACTTTTCTTTTCTATTTTTTCGTTCTTTCATTGTCTCATCGTTTGTTTTTTCCATGTCCTCGCCTTTTCTTCATGTTTTTTCCATTATTTTTTCGTACAAGGTAGGCTTGTTCAATCCTTTTACTTGAAAAGGCATATCTATAAATTAAAGAAATCCAAAACCTTTTTTTCCCAAAAAGGCACGTACTTATTACGTACAAAAATAACATAGCCCACCAAAAAACTTTTGTCTTGCTGCCGAAAAAAATCAACTGATTTTGGTTTTCATCTGTGCTGATTCCAAAAATACAAACCTTTTCTTTGATAAGTCTCGGAAATGGCCTTAATAAATTCCTATAAAGTCGACTGCATTCCATTGTAAAATTTAGTCTGAACTTGAGTTTCGTTGCAAGAGTTTGTGACAACTGAAATCCATGGCTTCTACAAGCAGGCGTTGTTGTGTGAAAAACCAGAACGTTTTTTGCTAGATATGTGGCGAGTACGTTGTAAAGGAACATAGAAAACCAGTTTGTGATTTTATAAAAAGGGCATATCAAGCCTATTTTGGTGTTCATTTAGGAGATCAAGATACATCCTGGGCTCCACATGTAGTGTCCAAAACTTGTCTGTCTTGAAAACTTGCAACAGTGGACGAAAGGACAACGAAAATGTTTAAAGTTTGGTGTTCCAATGGTATGGAGAAAACCAAAAAATAATTTTGACGATTGCTATTTCTGTCTTGTAAATATAAAGGGCATTAATCGTAACAATACACATACGTGGACATATCCTGGATTCAGCAATAAGACCCAATCCCACATCATCTTGAGCAGATACTGATTCCAATATTTAGCAGCCTACCTACGTTACCAGATAATAATGTCGAAACATTATCTGACGAACTACAGACTAATATAGTTGAGGAAGACACTGGCGTCTTTTTATCGACAGTTCCAAACGAAGTTTAACGTGTGTCCTTCTACATAATGGCAACAAATATGGAAGTATACCAATTGGGCATCCTACAAAACTAAAAGAATAATATAAAACAATATCGCTGGTGCTAAAAAACATCAGTGACCAACATCAGTGGGCGATCTGTGTTGATTTTAAGATGGTGAACTTTCTCCTGGGATAACAAGGTGGCTATACAAAATATCCTGTGTCTTTGGGATAGTAGGTCTAAGGATCAACACTGGAGTAGAGGAAAATGGCGTTCTAGAGATGCTTTAGTTCAAGGAGAAGCTAACGTAGTTAATGAACCATTGGCCGAAAATAATATTACCTCCGTTACATAGTGTAACGAATTAAAGCACTGACTGTCTTAAACTAATTTATTTTCTACAATATTTACGTAACTAATTTATTTACACACGTTTATCTGC
>WOGN01010239.1:0-10477 GCA_015342105.1 Leptinotarsa texana | reverse complement strand
TTTTGTATCAAGATGGAGTAGTAGAAAGCCAAAAACTTTCTTTCCCAAAAATTAATCACTCCTAAAAATATAACCCCTTCAATTCAAATTACGAAGATGTTCCCCAAATTTTTGTTTTCTAATCAATTTATCCACTGGGTTTGATGGATATCCGTTGCTTTCAGCCACCTCGCTAATAAGTTTTTTCTTAATCTCATACCTTTCTCTACTCAAGGGAAGTGTGAGCAGTCTATGGACAAGAAATTGTAGTCCCACCATTTTTTCTTGTGGACAATGATAGGAGCTGTCATGAATATACTTGAAAATGCTAGTATTCTTTCTATACATATAAATCAAACTCTAGACCCTTATCGACATTTTTAACAACTAGTATATACAGGAATGGTAGTAGTTCTTCGTTATTTGCAGTTTCATACGTGCATTTTACATTTGCAAATCTGTTGTTGAGACAAAATACAAATTCCTCTACCTTACTCCGATTCGTATCGAAAATGTCAAATATGGCATCCAGATACCGAATCCAGGTTTGTGGAAAGTAATCCAACGCATCCCTTGCTTCCATCTCACATCTGCTCATGAACAGATTAGCCATGAAAAGAGACACCGCGTTTCCCATTGCCGTACCCTCATGTTGCCCACAAAAACAATTGGAGAACTGGAAGCAATTTTGTTCCATGCAAATCCGACTTACCAAAATTCTACTGAGACACAAACTGTCTCTCGAAACAACTACTTTCATATAAACATGATCTGCACATCTTTGTAAAGAGTTTATTTTTAATTAAATTGTTTTCTTCCTTTCTTTGGAAGTTCCCCAAAATTGTTGTATGAAGATGGAGAAATTGAAGGCTAAAACTATCTTTCCCACAGTATTTTTGTTCTGGTGAGGGAAAACTGTTCTCAATAGATACCGATTTCTTATTAAAATGTAATGATTTTATAGGAATACTGTTTGAAAATATCATTTAGAAAACGCATAATATTCGTTCCATGTTGTTAAAAGTATAACTTGGAAATTATGTAAATATGTATCCAATATAAAAACTTTTGAGTGTTGTTTTGGAGTCGATAATAATTCTGGTGAAAGTAAAAAATGCATTTTTACAAAATTTGAGCAATATTCTTTCAATTTCATGTGCTTATCTGGGACAGGGGTCCATGGTTTACGTAGAATTTTTATTGAATCACAGATTTTGCTTTTTATTCTTATATTTTATATTTCTAGGTGAGTCCAACGTCTACACTCTAGGAAACATAGGCGCTCATCGTATAGTATGTACCAAACTGCCCTCTGTCGGCCACACCCGAGAAGCCATGACAGCGGCTGGTAATACGACCACAAGACTGTTGGGAACATTCCAGAAAGTTGACTACGTTTTTCTGGTTGGAGTAGGTGGCGGAGTTCCTCATTACACTGACTATAATAGACACGTCAGACTGGGAGACGTTGTTATATCCTGTCCTGCAAAGAACAAGTTAGTTGATAAGTAATAAATAATAATAATAACAATATACTGAATCCTATATGATTATAAGATGATATAGGATACGTCGTCGTATAAATAATAATAATAATTTACTGAATCCTATAAGATTATAAGATGATATAGGATACGTCGTCGTCATTTATAAAAATCTTCACAAAAACGTGAGAAATAACAAATTGATATATGAAAGTGTCACACAAACACAAGAGAAAATTAAAATATAGTGAATATACGATGTATTCAAAAATGAAACACTCTCATTAACATTGTAAAAGGAACCGTTAATCAGGAATTCTTACTATTGGTTGCCTAAAGAGCAGTATTAGACAATGAACCTTTTTCCTGAGAATAGTACAGCGAACGTGTCACGAGAGGCAGCACTAGTGGTAGGGACAAACATGAACTATTCACATGTAAAACAGTGTTATTTACATAATATTAATTTATTATTCAAAAATATGAATCTGATATAAAAAATTATTTTGTGCTAGTATAATGACAACAAAGCATTGCTGTTTTGAGAATTGTACGTCGGATAATCGATATCCGGAAGAAAATGTGTTTTTTATTTAACGCCGCACACACCCTGTATACCGCGATGACAGCCATGTTTTTGTCTTTAACGCAGGCAGCCATGTTTGTGTTATGAAACAACACCCTGTACAAGTATAGCCAATATTATTGTTCTTATATCATTCCAAGCGCACTCGAATCGTTATCTCTCAAACAGCGATAATGTCACCACAAACACTGATAAGCCACTTCCGTTCTAGAATCCGCTTTGTTATTCTACTAGCCATACGTTTTTTTTTTACTTTACTTGTGCTTCGCATCATATAAAATATGATGAGTTATCCATGTCCCTATGTTGCATAGCGTGCCGCTAAGGTCTCTCTTGAACAGCTTTATTTTGCTGAGGCGTCCTTCCAATGAATAGCTCTACATGAGTGTCCTGGCACTAGGTCAATAGTTTCCTCTGTTCTTTACGACATTCCCAGATTAATCTCGATGTCACTTTTGGGTTCATCAGTGCCCCAAATGTAGCCTGTGAAATCAATAATCAGTATGCTACTTTATATTCAGAGTTTATATTCGATTTATTTTATTGACAGGAATATCTACGTTTACTGCGAATCAGCAAAACAGACCGACAAAGGTTGTGACTTTGAAATGAAGGCCTACTTACCCTCGAACATGAATCTACAAGAAATTGCTATGCAGCTAAAGTCGTCTTCTGATTCTGATAACAAAATGACACCCCCATGGATGAACTATCTTCGTGATGGATTGAACATCCTGAGCAACCAGACCGAACCCGATTTCAAACCGCCAAGTTCAGATACTGATAAACTGTACATGAATATTGGAGACCGTGATTTGATCGAGGTAGCACATCCTGTGCCCCAGGACAATGCTGTTAAAAGGTAGGTGAACTAAAATAATTCATAGAGTGAAATGAAGTATTTCTCTTGAAACTTTCATGTATCGAATATTGTCATCTTCAAAATTCTGATAATCAATTGAAGCTCGGTATCTAGTTTGATCTTTTTGCCGAATTATTTTTGAATCCTCTTTCAAAGGTCTGTGAAAAAAGTGGAAATACGAAGATATCACACTGTGAGGCCACTTGTTAATAGTTTCAGAAAACCGCAGAGACCTAAGACACCTTCAACACCTAAAAGAATTCTGAAGAAAAGCTACACGAGGTGTGACAGATTCGTAGTTGGTAGAAATAGTTTTATAGCGTTTATTTTTTAAGTCTTTTTTCTTTGAGTTTTTCACTGTGAAGTGAAATTGTGAATCTCACAGTTTTCATGTTTTTTTTTCTTCATAGTCAAAAACTGTTAATTGGAAACACACTACCACACGGTAATTCGTTCACCCTCACTCAGTATTTATAGTAATTACATATTTTTTTCACCATCACTGTCATGTCTGTAATTTTTTCACAATCACAAATTTTGTGTGCTTGTGTTTATTTCTGTTTGATGTTTTGAAGATAATCACAATTAATATGTTGTGGAAATCAGGAGTATATAAATTGACTTGTTGTTTTTGTCCCAAACCTTATATTGGTCAAACTTTGAGAACCGTTTGCAGAAGAATATAGGATCATAGAAGTAGTTTTTCAATATGAAAACCGATTCCATGTTTGTAAACCATCTTTTATTAAAGTGGTAAGAGTTCAATCACAATCATGTTGTGCTACATTTGGAAGAGAAAAGTATCAAATAGGTTTTAGATTAGATAAGATTAATATGGGGCTTCTGTGCTAAAGAGCCACTACACTGCGACCTTTGCAGATCTATTATGTGTGCCCTCATGTATGCTAGAGTTTCTTGTCTAGGCCAGACCTCAAGTTCCCTATATATTGAGAGAGTTGTAGTTTTTCCTCTCCTAATGTTGCAAACCTTATCCTTGACAGACCTTCGCAATAGCATATTATGTGTACGGAGGTTTCCTCATCCTCTTGGTGAAGCCTGCATAGGGCTTCGTCTACCAGTCCGATGTTGTTCTGGTGTTTGTTGAGTCTACAGTGTCTCGTCAATAGCCCGACCAGAACTCTAGTTGATCGCCTATTCAGACTTAGTAGGGACTCCGTGAATTTTGGCGATGGCTCTTTAATGAACTCTTTGGCCTGTCTCATACCCGGCGCCTTATTCCAACATTTTTGAGATTGTTTTTCCTTTCAGTTACTGTTACAAGTTTTTCGCAGCGCTTTCGCTGTACCACAAAAGGGTTTGTTGCCCTTGTATCCTGTGTGGCCTGGTACTCAGGCTAAGGACAGTCTATTTCAACTACCTAGTTCTTGTAGCTTTTCTAGGCAGTTCCACACCAGTTTGGAATTGACCTGCATGGGGCTTATTGCTTTTATAGCTGCTTGGCTATCAGAGTATATTGCAATAGTCATTTCCTTAAACTCTTGCCTTAGTAACTCTTCTGCGTAGTGACGTATTGCTGTTGTTTTGAGTACTTTTTTGTAAAGACTACTAGTGTTGTTTTGGGTTTACTGTTAGTTCCTCCTCCTGGCACCATTTATTTATTATGTTTAGAGCCGTTTGTGTGTGCTCCGAAATAGTTCTTGCGAATTTGCCTCTTGCGATAATCGCGAGGTCATCGGCATATCCTAAACAATGCATGCCTTTGGATTTCAGCCTCATTATTAGTCCATCCAGTAGGATAGCCCACAGTAGGGGCGATAATACCCCTTCTTATGGACACCCCTTGCCAGCTCTAGCTGTGACTGTGGTTTCGCCTATGGATGATACGATTACCCTTGTTTCCAAAGTACAATTACTTCGATTTCGGAATTTCAACCATTCATTTTAAAGCAGCTGACAACTCTTTGATATGAAATCAGTTGACATTTTGATTTTTGAAAGTTTGCAAAGTTTTTGTTCGCAATTAACTATAGTAAGAAGCAGTGAAATTGTGTTCGAAAATGTGCCTTACGGAATTTCTAATGCAGCACCTGTTGCTACAGCACAACTATTGCCCAAGAAATCAAAGTCCAGGTAAGGAGACGTTTATGATATGTTCCCGAAATGGATGGATATGAAGGAATGCAAACCAATGGACTTACGTCCATTCCACATACTCCACAGAACAGATAATTCATGAATCACAAATAAGGAAAAAGTTTTCATTCAGTTTGTCGGTATCAAACGTTTTGGGAATCTCGAATTGAAATTCGCAGAATTTTTAAATTTACACGATGCTAAAAATTGCACAGGTCATAGCATTCGTCGAACTTCATCGACATTATTTGGTGGAAACATCTCAAATTTGAAGAGTCACGGTGGCTGGAAGTCTACCATGGTCTCTGAAAGATGATAATTCACTCATAAACAAAATTAGAAATGCCATGACCAGTCAAAAATGATCAGATGAAAACAATAAATGTTAAACGGAAACTTCACCTTCTTGTTCTGAACTTGTAATGGACTGTTTAGAATCTTTGGTATAGTAATGAGTATTACTGGAGTTTTTTCCCAACACCAAATAGTTATTTCAACACCTCGACACGTGTTCACCAAGTGATCATGTTCAAGAGGAAGATTAATCTTCCTTGGTGTTGGGAAAAAACTCCAATAATATTCTTGTTCTGATTTCAACAAAAAGCATTTAAGTATACCGAGAAATTCAAACAAATTGAATCACTTCAATATTAGCAATCGCTTGAAATTTCACATGAATATCAATATGAATTAGAATTAGGTTTCTGTTAGTATCTATCTTCTTTTCGAATTTCAATATTCAGTACAAATTAGAATTGAAATGTTGACAATTTTGTTCTACAATGATATGTAGTGAAGAAATGTGTCATTCTACACGGTTGCCGAAAAAATAGTTTACACAACACCCGTGAAAACAGTTTTTTGGACTCGCCTACGACTCGTCTTAGAATTTTGTCTACTCGTCCAAAAAACAGTATTTTCCAGATTTGTCAAGTAAACTACTGATTTTTATTAGTGTGAAAGAGGGAGGAAGGCATGAAGAAAATCTTCTGAAATTTTATTTTAAATTGAATTAATATCCTTTGACGAAACGAATATAGAACATTGGTACCTACTTATCGTAAGTATAATTTTCAGGAGATCGACATACATTATCCCTCAGAATATTCCTTGGTAGAATGAATTCATACATCCTTTGAATGTATGGAATCATTCGTAATGAATAAAATGTCCGTAATTGAATCCAAATGCTGCTCATTCATAGAATTTCTCAAAGGTCTCAACAAACTTTTCCCAGAAGGGAAATGAAAACAACCAAATTATGAAAGATAACATTGCCTACGTTCGGAATGTTAATCCCAGATCAAATTCGCCAAAGAGTTCGCAAAGTTTGTTATGTTGGGTCTTTCTCATGGGAGACTTGATTAGTGATCAGTCGAAGAGCTAGACATAAACGAATTGATGGATTCCTTTTCACGCGAGAAATAAGGTTTCCCTTTGATGTTCTTTTGCAAAGCTTTATGTTTGTTTGAAATATAGACAGGAAAACGTGAATTGTGGGATTCCCAGAGTTATTTAGGTCAAAGGAGAAATAAGCGTATCATGTTAAGTTCCAATTTAAGTAGAATGACGTTCGTTAAATACAAAGAGACTTGAAAGTTTTTGAAGAGATCTGGCATTTTTACATCATTGGAATTTTTCTCCGGTAAATATTTCAACAGATGATTTCTGAAAATTTATTACACTAGTTTTCAAGCTCAGGACGTTTATTTCCAGTTAGTTCACATGAATTTTCAATTACATTGGTTGTGGAAGGGCCCTGCCAATGCTCATATCTCTTCAGGGTTTTGGTTAGTTCACAAGCTCTTATTCTTATCTAACTTTATCTAGTTTTATCTTTCTTCGTCCAAGTTTTTAGTCCGTTGTGACGTTTCGGGTGGTCCGTGTCCTAGGCGGTGGTCGGTTTTTGCGAGTTCAGGTTAGGTGTTAGGACAGGGGTTGTAGGGGTAAGGCTTCAGTGTGTTTCAGGCTGTGTAATGTGCAATGTCACCAGTGGGTACTCATCGAGGAAGACCGTCAGGTCTTCCGTTGCCTCAGAGGATTGAGGTAATTTTTGCTATGTACAAATCTTGTGAGAGATATCGGAATGGGAGGTTATGGATGTTGCGTAGGATTCTTCCTTCGGTTGTTAGAATGCAGTGGGATCTTCTCAGGGAGAGCATGCAGTAGATCGTGATTTCATAATGTATAATCAATCTTATGAATATTTTGTACGTGTGCGATAGAGTAACACCGTCACATTTCACGAGTTTGCCTCTCAGTGCATTAGGATATTTTTTCTTTTTCGGACTCTGTCTAGAGTTTCTTTCAGGTCGCTTTCCCAGTTGAGAGTCGTTGTGAAAGTAATCCCCAAGTAGGTCCCCGAGTCTTGAAGTAGGAGGTTCTCTCCCAAAAGTATGAGGTTCAAGTTATCGGTATTTAGTTTGAGTGGGTTGTGTATTTGAGTGCCTGAAGGGTATGGTTTAGGTTTTGGTGGAGTTTATTTCAATGCACCACTTATTACACTAGTGCTCAAAATGGTTTGTCATTGTTTGGAATTGAATTTATTGAATTGGGGTCTTAGAGGAAGAATTGTGTTATTTGTATACTGGAGGATTTTTTAAGTGATAGGGGCGTCGTGTACGTAGATTAGGAATAGGAAAGGGGCTAAAAAAAGCCCAGGGGGACTCCGGATTTGAGTGTTAGGAAAGAGGATAGGTCATCACTGACTTAAACGCGGATTTGTGGGTTAGCCAGGAAGGAGGCAACTAGTCTGATGTGGGGTGGAAGGTGAATTTGGACACGTTTCCTGATTAGGTGCGAGTGGCAGACCTTGTTGAAGGCTTTTTGGAAGTCCAGAAAGATTGCGGCTGTGCTGAAGGAGAAGTTGATGTTCCGGAGATATAGATGTGGAGTTCGACGAGGGCGTTTTGGGTGTAGTTTCCCGATCTGAATCATGTTGGTGTGATGGGAATATGTAATGTTATTGTAAGAAGTCGTTAAGTCTGTTTGTCATCGGTCGTTCTAATAGCATGTCGAGACAACTAGGTAGGCTGATGTTTTGGGTTTGGTGGGGTCTTTTTGTGGTTTAGGGATCATGATAGTTTTTGCCTGTTTCCAGGCGGCTGGGAAAAAGACGTGTTCCTGACATGCGTCTAGGACGTGTTTGAGGTGGTAGGGTGGATTCTGGGATGGCTTTGAAAATATCTTCTTCACTGAAAAGGGATCTTAGGAAACAGTTCTGGTCAAGCGACATTTCTTCGGGTTATCTGCCTAAGTATGTGGTTACTTGCTGTATGATGTTCAAGTATCGATTGTCAAATTGTGCATCCGTGTGGTCTAGAAAGTGTGTATGTAAGAGGCACTTTAAAAGATGTGACTGTGCAGAACAAGTTATTCGAGTACATTTATGACACAAATGCAACATTATAGGATTATAGTGTCAAATCTCAACTTGATTTATCTCTAGTATTTTTATTACATAATTATGTAACGTTTTAGGAACAATATGGTATCTGACTTCAATTTTTTTTGAACGATGAGTTGCTTTCACAATTCAAAACGGTGTGTAACTGGACTATGAGGCTAATTTACAAAGAGAGATCTCTGTTCATTTCAGGTTAGAGATTCCTTCATTGTTTTTTGGTTTGTAATGGCATATTTTAAAAACTACACCTTACGATTTGATCTCCACAAACTTTATTTGAAAGAATATTATCACAACACGTTTCGCTAGCACAGTAGCTTTCTCAAGTACACTCGAGAACAAAAATATGAACTATAACATTTTCCAATGCAAATGATCCAGACCTGAAGTCCATTCAGTTGGTTTAAATTAAAAAATAATTCCATGAAAATCTGTAAAGTAATATTGACGTGACATATTCAAAGAATTCTCAACCGACAAATGGTGATCTTGATGTGAGATAAAGCTGAGCAGTTCGTGAGAGAATGCATCCCTAAGAAATCAACAATTGAATTATAATTTCATGAACAGGATATTATTTGCCATATTTACCAACACTACAATGTGAGATTTCCGCAAAAGAAACCAAGAGATTTTCATAAAACTGCAACACATGATCCAAAAGACAGATCTGTCTCATACTCTCAAAAAACATTAACCGAGACAACGTCGATAGTGATACAGAAGGTGATGCAACTTACCAAGAAGAGAACAATTTGACTGGGGTTGAGAAATCAAATGAATATAATCGTTCTCACACTTGAACTGTTGAAAATACCAGATTCGTGAATCAAGTGAGAAATATCAACTATTCTCCCCTCACACCGGAGACCCGAGTAAATATTCCTGGGATACGAGTACATAGCTACCTTCATATTTAACGAAAATTGACTCCATCCTCCCGCCTAATTAGAAGTTACCTAGAGATCATCTGAAACTCAGGGCACGATCAAAACGTCTTTAACAGGCCTCGCGAAATGAGGGTAGAGATGAGTTGGCACGAAGGAAATCACCGCGAAGTTCAGCTTCCATGAGTTATATATATTGTTTGAGGATATCCCACGGGATCTTTTCGCATCTGGAAGCCCTTCTGTCTCACTTTGCCCTGATACGCAATTTTGGCGGTAACGAATGATTTAGTTGTTATTTTATGAATATAATGTATCAGAGTAGGTAATATGGAACGAAAGAGATGATTGACATAAAAAGTTATTTGACGAAGTAACTCAATTCAAATATGGAAATATCCATCTTGTTCTTGGTTTTTCTCTATTTCCAATTTATCAATACATATTTTCTCAATACCTCAACTTGAGGATATCCGCCACTACGTTGTCATAATTATACAACACTAAACGGGACAAAGGAGTAGACGGGGTAAAACGTTCTTCAGGGAATATATGAGAATCTCTAGATTTTTGTCATTCTTGGAAATTATTAAAGAAAAAAATAAGATTAATTGTAACGTATGTCTAATTTGAGACGCGTAAGAACAACAACAAATATCAGTCATTGACTGATCCATTTCATATGATGCATATGAACCGTCCTCATCTTATATGTTCCTTCTCTTTCCCATCCTAGGGGCCGTCTATCAATCAAGTGATTTTTCATTATTTATTAACCCCTTCTTCTCCCTTGGTGATACGTGGTGAGGTTTGAGACTAACCCCGTCCTACACCCAAAATCAGGTGTATTTTTTAGTATCTACTAAGAATCTTAGAATTTTTTCTTTCTTATACTCTGCAAATATGTCTTTTATATTAGACATTGTTTTAATGAAAAATATAACTGGAAAATATACGAGGTGTATGCATGTATTCGATGCCGAAATAACAAAATATTACTGGCAAGCCGAGTTGGGCGGTCGTCGTGGAGCGGGACGACTTCTTTCATTGCATGGCAACAACGAGTCAAAGCACACTACATTCTTGTCATATTTCGTGATTTTTGCCAAACCCCCTCCCTCTTCTTTCAAGCCTCACGTGATTAATGGACGGTCCCCTAGGAATACATCACTGCATAAT
>WOGN01010237.1:0-10478 GCA_015342105.1 Leptinotarsa texana | reverse complement strand
TGTTGTGCAGATAAACGTGTGTAAATAAATTAGTTACGTAAATATTGTAGAAAATAAATTAGTTTAAGACAGTCAGTGCTTTAATTCGTTACAATATTCAATGATGAACTTTGGAAAAATATCAATTTCTTCGCCACATAACAAATTTCTAGTAGTGTACATTCGGTTTTACTTCTCAAGTCCATGTGCTAGTCTTTTTTTGCGTTAAAAAAATATATCTCAAAACGAACAGTCAGTTCAATAATTACATTTGTTGAAGTAGAAAATTATTAAGGCACACTTGAAGTTATGTATCTGCTCATCTGTGATAGGTTCGGAGATCGTTGCCTGATTACCCAATAGAAACACAATAGTCGTAAAAAAAGTTATATATGCACCTGTCTACCTATGAGCTATTGAACAAGAGTCGTGAAATGATAACTTTCAGAAATATCTGTTTATGATCTGTAATGAAACTGGGATTGAAATGAGTCGAGTTTTTGGAGAAGGTGCCAGTTATACAGTACCGGACATCAGACAACGTTGCCTTATCTACAAGAGCTCGAGTCTTCCCAGAAAATACGAACTCATTACAGTTCGAATCTTATAATAGTTGTCTTAATGAAAATTCATTTCATGTACTGCTTTCGAAGAGGGTGAAAGGTTTCTTTAGTCTTATAAGAAATCGATTAAAAAAATAATAAGTTAACCCTTAAATGCATATTGTTGCTTTTCGGCAACACACTTTCTATTATACCATTGAAACTCATGATAGCGCAAATATCAATTTGCTGCATGATGTATCCGTTTGACAACGTACCACTTTATAATAGGCTACAAGCTGTTGTGGGTAGATGGCGGTCATGTCCCAGTATTATTGAGATTTCTCAGTCTGCAGACAACTTTCGAGCTACGTGCTTATATCGATTTTTCTATTGACTATAGTTTGATTCAGTTTCGTTTCAGAAAAATTGTGTTTTAACATCTGAAAGGTATGTATTTTCGAAAAGATTACGTAATATCATATATTAGAATACGATTTTTGAAAAACTCGAATTTTTGTTTTGTTGCCGATTGGCAACACCATGCATCGAGGTATCGATAGTTGTCTTGATTCTGTACTTTTTATCAGTGATGATATGCAATTTAGTAACTTGTTTTTAATTATTATTTCAGTATGGAAATGAAAAATATTCTAACAGAGAAAGATTTAGAAGAGTATTGGAAAAATTTTACCGGTCTAAGTGACGACGACATTGATTTTATCAATACAGATAGCGATGAAGACGGTTTATTGCCCGAAAGTGAGGATGAGGTAAAAGTGGAAGACACTGGAAAAAGTGCTCGTGGAATTGGTATTCAAGAAGATTCAGAGAACGAATAAGATAACTTGTCTCTTTCAACTTTCTGTTCGTTGAAACGAAGTAAGGCCCCCGTAAAAAAGGATATACTTTGGAAATCTAAGTCTCTGACCTTGAATGATGATCAGCTGAGGTTACATGGAGACATAGAAGTTTCAGAAGAAATTTCAGCTTTGGAACGGCCATTGCAGTTCTTCAAATACTTTTTCTCGGGTGAGTTGGTAACAAAAATTGTTGAAGAATCCAAGTTGTATGCTGTTCAGACCAAAGACCAAAACTGAGAGACCATTCTCCTTTACAGAAAATGAGATAAAGCAGTTTTTTGGTATAATGATATATACTTCATTAGTAAACATGCCCAACACAAGGTCATTTTGGAGCAATGAACTAAGATTTGCACCAGTAGCTGATGTTATGTCAATCAACAAATGATAAGAAGGTTTCTACAGTTCAATAATAACTACTCTTTCATACCCCGTGATCAGCCAGGACATGATAGGCTTCACAAAATCAGACCAGTTGTTGATTTTCTGAACAACAAATTTTCTTCTGTTGCCTTGAAGCAAAATCTCAGTATCGACTACCAAATGTGCTCCACTAAAGTAAGGCATTATATAAAACAATATATGCCAATGAAGCCTCACAAATGGGGATTCAAATTGTTTGTTATGTCAGGCATTTCGGGATTTGCCTATAAATTCGAAATTTATGCTGGCCAAAAACAAAAAGAGGTGCCAGTTGATGAGCCTGACCTTGGAGTAATATCCAGTGTCGTTTTACGTTTAGCTAGAATCATTCCACGACAGCAAAATTACATACTCTATCATGACAGCTATTACACATCATTACCTCTAATGGTACATTTGGCAAAAGAGGGAATTTATTCCTTGGGTACTATACGAAGAAATAGAGTACCTAATTGTGAATTGCCCACAGAATCATCTATGAAAGATGCTAGTCGTGGTACAAGTCATGAATTTGTGGTAGTAATTGATGGTGTAGATGTTTCATCTCTTATTTGGAAGAACAATAAATATGTGACATTAGTATCCTCATTTGCTGGGAAAAATCCAATTTCAAAAGTGAGAAGGTTTGATCGAAAGGAAAAAAAAGTTATAAAAGTTGATTGTCCATATATTATCACCGAATACAACAAACATATGGGAGGGGTGGGTCTGTTGGATAGCTTCATGGGAAGATATAAAATATGTATGAAGATATATGGTACATCAGGATATTCTACCACCTTTTAGACTTGACCTTAGTAAATTCTTGGTTACTCTACAAGCGAGTTCATTCTAAGAAGCAACTAGGATCCAAATTATTGAATCAAGCCCAATTTCGTGCAGAAGTAGCTTATAACTTGTTTAATATGAGATCAGCTACTACTAAACGCGGTCGCCCTAGTAATAGTTTAGAACAAGAAATTGAAAATAAGATAAAGAGAGGACCAATGAAGCATATTCCGCCAGCGGAAGTTCGCGTTGACCAAACTGGGCATTGGCCAATTATTGAAGATAAGAAAATGAGATGCAAGCTACCCAACTGCAAAGGATTTACCCATACTAAGTGTGAAAAGTGCGGTGTAGAACTTTGTCTCAATAAACATAACAATTGTTTTAAAAAATTTCACATTTAATTTTCATCATAATATGCACGCAATGCATGATGCAGCCATTTGGATACAAACCCTTTTTCGATTAAAAAAATTGTTCAAAATGGAATATGATTTTTTTTTCAATTTTTCTCTGTATCAGTAATATCAAGTCTTTGAGATTTTAATTTTTTTCATTTAACAAAAAAAATCATGCATTCAAGGGTTAAATGATAACACGACTGACTAATTTGGGGTTTATCCATGGGAAAATGTCAATACTGAACAAAAAAAATAGTGTGACATGACACATGACTGATTTATCATAATATCTATATTGAAAAAGTTCCTATCAATGATATCACCAATTACTTGAAGATATTTCCATTGAGGAACATTGAAAGAGGGTAGAACTAAAAATATTTGCAACTTCGGTGGATGGTTTTAGTTTCCTTGTTACCCCTCTCACCAATTGAAAATAAAATCGTTTCTAGAAAAGGAGTAGGAATCAGATTTGAAAATAGGCAGCTGAGACAAATACCTGATGACATTTTTCATTTTTATCTCACAAGTCAACGTGTTCACATCACTATAACGTTAAACGATGCTCAAAGAAAATGCAACTTCAGACCTGCATTGTCAAGTCGTTTTTTCAATACTGAGGTGTTGAGTCAGCAGATCAAATAAATTGAAACACTAATGGACCATCACATACGAAATACCTCTTATCTCAAACATAATTTTGGAACTCAACTCGGTTATCTGGAATCCATTACCATTAGTTTTCATTATTGGCGGATCTCACGCCACCGTTCATTACCGATATGTGTGGTCCGGCCGTAAATGTCGCCTCCCTTATCGTTTCCCCAGAAAAATACTCGTTTATCATATTATCCTATAAACAACATTATAATAATGAACCAGAGAAGAGATAATGGTTGTTACCGTTCAATGAGTTTATCCTTGAAAAATTATATTAAAACCATAACAAAGAATAGTCCACATTAATACGGGAAAATTCTTTATATACAGGTATTTGAATTTCCAAGTTATTGAACCCTTTTTTTACCACTTCCTTTTGGACCATTTATTTCTTAAAACCACGGTTTGGTCAAGCTCTGATAGTCTCCTAACGAACACGCATCTTACGGGGAGTCCTAAACCGAGACTTTGAAGTCGCTTCCTAGATTTGTCAAATGAATACTGATACTCCAAGAAGCATCTTCAAGTTCAAGCTATTCAAGTTTCTAATAACTCATTTTATTATCAAGTGACACGTGTGATGCACTGTTTGGAACCATTGGTGTAGTAATGAATATTACTGGAGTTCTTTTCCAACACCAAATCATTTTTTTTAACTCCTCGACACGTGTTTCGATCACCAAGTGATCATATTCAAGAGGGAGATCAAACGGTTTGATCTTTTAATCTTCCTCTTGAAGATGATCACTTGGTGATCGAAATTTGGTAATCAACAGATCAAACCATTTGATCTTTCTCTTGAATATGATCACTTGGTGATCGAAACACGTGTCGAAGTGTTAAAATAACGGTTTGGTGTTGGGAAAAAACTCCAGTAATATTCAAGTGACGAACTTCCGAAAAGTATCAATATATTTGCCACATTGAAAAATTTTTGGTGGACACACTAGTTTCCACTTCCTAAGTCCATGTTTCATTGCTGTTGTTCGTTAGAAAGTAGAAAATTATAAAGGATTAGCGGAGTAGTGAGTTATAAATCTGGTCAAAAGAGTGAGTTACCCAATAGAAAAAGGTCACATAATTGACGCTTTTTCAACAGACATAGAAAAAATACACATACATTTTCCACTACATTATTCATCTTCAAAGTATGAGCTTTGCTAAAATGACGTAGGTCTTGCGGCCCTCGATCTTAGGCAAAGCTTCATTGTTTATAATCTTAAGGGACATTATAATGAAAAATGTGAAAAAACATTTCAAGCGGACAACAATACTGATTTACCAAGTTGTTGAAGAAGTAGCAGATATCACAAGCAGAAGAGTTAAATGTGTAAGTTGATGAGGAGTAAGCAAGGTAAATGAGAAAAAGGCAAAAACTCAATGCAAAGAAACTGTTATCGAACGATTTCTACATACGAAGATATGAGAACTGGTTCATACATGTATATACATGAGAAACTCTTGAAATAAAACGAGGAAAAACCCAACAGAATTTGGCTTGGAAATTGAAAAAGTAGGTTAAGTGAAAAGTAAAAGCTTGGAAGAAGATTGTCAACAGGATTCATCATTCATTGTTTCTTGGCTAATTTTCTGGACTATGAAACTGAAAGCTAATGCATAGTCGTTCCCAAACTGTTGAATATTCCAATTCTGGAAGTGAACACTTCATGTTCATACTGTTTTAATTTGCACATTCAGCTTGGTCAGTACCCATTACGAGTTGTTTACTTTTAAAAGGTAGGTACGCCCACAATATAATGCAAATGATACGAGACTTCGATCTTCATTGAAGTGGATTCGCTAAACCAATACCAAGAAATGTACCGGGTGACATATGTTGTATTGCTAGCACGATTTTTATACAATTACTAGCTGACCCGGCAAAAGTTGTTCTGCCATATAAATTATTTATATCAGTACAATAACACGTACAAATAATAATAATCCTTTAATGCTACAGTGTGTACACAATAATTTTCGTTAGTCCACGTATAATTATCCGTTTAAAAACACGGTGTGCTCAAATCCAAGTCACAAACGGACATAATGGTTATTGCAAATGCCATTCTAATTGGGAATTGTACACGTTTAAAATTAATTGGCAC
This sequence comes from Leptinotarsa texana, assembly GCA_015342105.1. Taxonomy (NCBI): domain Eukaryota; kingdom Metazoa; phylum Arthropoda; class Insecta; order Coleoptera; family Chrysomelidae; genus Leptinotarsa; species Leptinotarsa texana. The sequence continues at coordinate 4,737 of WOGN01010237.1, read as the reverse complement.
ATCTGTCGGTATTGGTATTCGTAGTATTAATATATTTTCACCTCGGAACTTGTTATTTAAAATTCTGACTTAGACAAAGATTTTCATTAAATTTTTAATGACTACTCGCGTGCCGTTGTACAGCCGTGGTGGAATCAAACTACGGAGCGATCCAACATTCAGTTGTAAATTATGCGGGGCATGCCTGGCGAATCCAATGAGTTCAAAAACTCTATTGGATAATCCACAGCTTCGGTGGCATCGCAAACTGTATCTACGCTCGATGGATAAACAATAATAGTAGCCAAAAACTGTGTAGATGTGAGAGAGACAAGAGAGCGGTTTCGTTCTTATCCCCACTCTGTACTGTTTTCTGAGTGAAAGTTCAATCTTCCTTTTGAAATAACGATTTGTTGTTGGGAAAACACTTCAGTAATATTCAAAAGAAATATCTAACTGGGTTAATATGGGCGTTGTAGATGAATATGATATAATAGAGAAAACAACGAAAATGGTAATACAATATTTAAATAGAATTCATACAGCTTGTTCTGAAAATCGTGTTTTTGCTCAGCTGAACCAATTTCAATATTTTTGATTTGTTGGATTTGTCTCCAACCAGAATTGCCGATCAACTCTTGAAACATTTGAAAAACCAGAAAAATAAACTGAAAATTAAACATATTGACGACGTTCGGTTTATTAGGTTATGACGGTTGTCATCGTGCGTACAAAGACAATTGAGGTTATGTACCCGCATGAAAATTTGTTATGTCATAATAAAAGCAAGGCAAACGAGTCAATTGTTCAAAGCCAATTTCAGGATATTGTGAACCAATAGAATACAGATGAAGAGGAAATCACACGGGAAGAGCGCCGTGTTCAGTGTTGCCAGGTTTACTATTTTTGCAGAAAACCTCCTGGTTTAGATTTCGAACTACTGTTCTACAGTTTATCAATTGAAATCTACTGATGACTTAGTTTAATTATAAATTATTAGAAAACAATCATGTATGTAGTATGTATGATTCTGAATTAAAATGGTTCACACACACATACCTGATCTCGTGCGTTTAAAAATTGTAATTATCTCTAATGATGGATAATATTTTTCGGTTGAATTGATCTCACGAATTATTAACTGATTCACTGGTATGTTAATTTGAATATAATGAGTGAATCCATCGAGAAAAGTAAAATCATATTTTCATAAAAATAGAAAGCTACAAAGGTGAATAATTGATGTAGGTACTGCCAAATTCAAACGAATATCACTCAAATCGAACTTTGCATAGTGAATGACATTAAGAGAGAAATAAAGGCTATTATTTGATATTATTCATCTATAAATTAGCTTTAGGGCTCTTTTTTCATCATAATATTAGACTATTAGACTCTAAGTAGTAACATTTGCCTTTCCACCCAAATTTCACTAACCCTTCAATTGTTTTCCTAATAGTCAGTTTATTTGTTTTACTATTTGGGAATTATCTGACTCGTCCTTCTTTTTCAAAGTCTCTAGAAAGCACTGCACTAAAATATAGTTTTTCAAACCTTGTTCAATTAATTATTCAGTCTGGGACATTTCAAAAGTATTTCATGATTCACATGGAAATCAATGAGCTATCATGCTTATTCTTGTGGTTGTTTTTATGAATGTCATTTCCGCTTTATCTGCGTCATATCAGATTGAAACTTGGAATATACGCTTTCTTAAGGTTATTCCAAAAAAAAATTTCAAAGAAATGCATGACGGAGTATTAAATTTCATTAACCTAAGCATTTCAAGAAAAGTTTGGTAAATAACGAAGATGCTTCAAATTCTAACCTTGACTGCCGTGGTGGTCGGTGATTCAAGCCCTAGTCTGAACGATTTTCACTCGCTATCGTCCAACCCGTGTTAGGAATCACACGTTAAAAGATAAGACCTCGTTAATCCTTAGCGCGCACAAGTTTCGACTTCTGAGGGTTGTCGTTCGTAGGAGTGCGACAGCTGGTTAACGGAAAAAAATTGGATTTTTTTATTTGTAGAAGTTGAGAAACTTTTTTTATTGTTTATTAAAGGATTCCTTCTAGACGAAAAGTATTCAAAATTCAGGTCAATCGAACCTTCCATCAGCACGTTGTGAATGATAATGGTATTAGCATTCAAAATGTGATAAGAGTCAATGACGAGAATAGTTAAACATTAGTACAAAACGAAACGATGACAAATTTTTCTAAGAAGAAGAACCAAATATTTACTTTGACGTTTCCGATACATATTTTTATGAATGAAGTTGATAGTAAATATATGATTCATCGTGAAATACCGTTATGTATATAAATATTTCTACTACGGCTTCATTTTTCAGGTATGGAAAAATGATAATTGTGCTGCATAAGTGATCAAGTTAAAACCAGAATGAAATATAATCGTATTTCTCAAGGTGAACAACGCATTTCGTGCAATCCACTATCAATAAAAACTCCACCTTGAAATCATCAAATGCCATCAAAATTCAATTTCCATAAACAGTTGTTTCAATCGATTTGAGAATTTTAAGGAGTCCCAATTTGCATATTCAAGAAATTAGAAATTTTATTTCACTATCCAAAGTTAGAATACCTATACTTAAGTATTTGAATGACTTTTTTTTAAATGAAGTATTGCATATATAGATACTACAATTCAATTATAAATTGTGCAAACAAATTGATTACAGATTTAAAAATATTGAATGTTTATTTCTCTGTTTGGGGTATTGTTAATGGGAGGAATTTGGCAGTACTTAATGTATGGGATTGTTTCATTTTACACCAAATAATTATAAGGAATATTAATTTTCAGACTTACCATCGACTAAGTCACAATTTTCAGAAAAAAATATGCCATAGATTCCCTAATTTTTTCAGCAAATGAGGTTTTACTTTGTACCGTCTGATTTAAAGTTTAGTTGTTGATATTAATTTGTAAAACACCAGTTTCAGACATGTTGCATCAATAACTCTTCCGAACAACATTAGAAAGAACGATAATAAATTCAAGGACCATTTTCACGTCACACCATTTCAATGAATAACCATATCAATCAGGTACCTAATAATCTAAGTTTGGAAGACTGTCTTCGGATGGAACCTTGATGGTAATATCTTTTACAAGCATGTTCAAGGCGTCCTGTTTCACGAAGAGAATTTTAACTGGTTTGATTTGAATACTGTAGTTGATATTGTTCGTTATAACTGAAATGTGTCATTAGGAAATAGGATATACTGAGCGTATCGTCTGACCTGTTCTGGGAATCGCATGTAACAAGATTAGTTTAATCCGGTTCTAAGTGACGCAAAAATACATACATACTTGTTCAGGGTTCATCTTTAAGTTAGCTCTTCGAGGAACCAAGAAGACTTTGATATTGAAGTTATTTCTGCACTGTGTGGAATAAGTCATTTCAAGTAGAAATCTGCGTAGTATGTCACATAAATCCAGTCTACAAAATACTTTATTTATGAATTGATACTAGAAAAATGGTGTCTCTCAAGTAAACATTTTGGTTCAGTTAAGATTTACCAACACTAATTATTGATTAATATTGATTAAGTTCCTACATGGTTACTGAATTGCATATTCAAAATATCAACATTCAAGGTTTGATACAAAGTTACATCGAGTTTCTCCATAGTCGTGATTTATGTTCGGTTCATGATAACTTCCTCGATATTGACGTCCGTTTTAACTTCACCTGATGCAGATTATGCAAAAGCACCAGTTTTACGGCAAGAAAGCCGTAAACGCCAATCGATAATAGGTTGCATGTGGCGCTGAATAAGTTCATTCATCATCGTGAAAAACGGCATGGGCGTTTTAAATACAAGTCTTTAAGTTCTAAATGTGAAGGTGTTTACATTCACTACATTTTGCCGCATGTGGAGTTTTAAATAGCCACAGATACATTTCAAATTATGCACCGGCTTTTAAATGGCTTTCACACTTTGATTTGGCCCAAATGTGGCCCACGTATCATTCAGTAGCTTGTCAGTCAGCGTGTTGCATTGAGCTGGGCCAAAAGTTTGGTAATATTTACATACAACTAGAGACTCCGCCACTGTTTCACTCGGGTACCCAAAGCATGTATGCCAATTTTTTTTTGTTATAATGTAACAGCTTGTAACTATTGATGACATTTGATGAAATTGACTCAAACATTCACAACTATCAGTTTTAATTTCAAAATAGGTATAGTCGAAGTAACCGATATAGTAATTCTTAAAGCTTCGGCGAACTCTTTGGCCAAAACAAAAAACCAATACAAAGGAATAATGCCGCTACGAATTAGTCCACATGCACTGAAGAATTGGCGATTCGTATTGGATAACTTTTACTAACCGAGGTTTATTATTGGCAGAAGAGTCTTAAAATTGAATTTGATGTCATGCTACGGTGACCAATAGAATGTAGCGATGAGTACCGCCGTTGTGTCGTCAATGTTCAGTTCGGGAACTGATCGCGATTTGAGTGTTGAAATTCGATATTGGTGAAGTTATAATAACTTGAAATGTTTGTTATTTGTTTAAAATGTGGCGTCTTCGAACAAGTACTAATAGTAATAACGAGTGTGATAGCAACGCAGACTTTCTCTTGAGTAGTGATTCCAATAGTGCTGGTGAACAATGCGAAAATGAGATACCAGTGAATAAGATTCGGATGCATTTGAATATTGAAACACAGAGAGTATGTTTCAATGTATATAAGAATCTACATATCAAGTTTGGTTTCGA
>WOGN01010236.1:312-10478 GCA_015342105.1 Leptinotarsa texana | reverse complement strand
CTTCTTTTTTGTATCAAGATGGAGTAGTAGAAAGCCAAAAACTTTCTTTCCCAAAAATTAATCACTCCTAAAAAATATAACCCCTTCAATTCATATATTTTATATTTCTGCAGCGAAGAAAATACATACAGTAATACAATTTGGAATTTTTCAGCATTGAACATCATCCGTTTAGAGGATACCTGAACAAAATAGGGTTGTATATAGGAATCCTCAGCTGCAGCAATAGATTGCAAAGAAGAGAAGTCATTTATGGACAACATATACTCGTATAGTGTCCAGAAAAGTATGACAAACCTTTAACGAAGAACCTGTACATACTACTGCAGCGAACAAAATTATTGAAAAGGGTGCCGTAAGGCACCCTTTTCAATAATGTTGTTGTTGTTGTTCAATTATAGGAAGAATAAAGAAAATGTCAAACGACATTTTTTTCTGCTAACTCATTTTTTAAATATCAACTTTCAAATTAATCTGTGTTCAAGCAAATTCTAAATACTACTACATTCTTAACGTAATTTTTCGGAAACAAAAATTAATCAATAGGGTTTAGTTGAAAAGAGAATTGAACGCTCTTCAAAATGAGTTGCCATTTGATCCTTCCATTACATTCAAGATTCCAAAGTCACACCTACTCTCTACATAGGGAGTTGAAAAATGAGCGCCTAATATTTTTTGAAAGTACCTACACTCCTTCAAAATAAAATTAATATCCTATATTTTATGTCCCATATTATCTAATCTCTGAGGATGTTTTGCAGGATTGTTTTTTAATAATCCTAACCATTTTTTTCGATTGGAAGTTCATTACATGATTTCAATTTAAAATGTTTTAGTACTAGTATAAAGTACAAGATTATAATCATAGTTGAGAAATATCAAGTTTTGAATACAGGTAGATATTTTCTTCATTGCAAGTTTTTTATTTATCAATTCAAGAATTACGCTCCATTACAAAAAAAGATATATACAATACACAATAAATGCTCGAACATTATTCCTAATATTGTTCCTGAATTTTGAATTCGAAATTCTAAAAAGAACAATGTAAAATCATTCAAGATTCTCAAGTTTCATTCAACAGGTATATGCTGACAATAAATTCAATATACTCCTGAAATATTTTGCTTTTTCAGTAAGTTAATGGAAACATTGAAGTGAATATAAGTTCTAGGACGTCTGGAAAAATAATAAAACTGTTAAATAATGTAAACGTTGAATTTGATTATAGAGAAATCTCCTTTTTTCAAATGGAAGCAAATTGCTCATGTATTGTCGACTAGTTTTGTTTTGTACTTTTTCTATCAAGAAATATTAATAACTCACCTGAAGTTAACTGTAGCCACGCCGAGATATGAAATACAGTTGTGGAATGACAAAAGAAAAACAAAATCATAACACAAATAGTCAGCAATGCCGTGAAAACTCCAATGCCCACACAGAGAGTGGCCGCCTCAAAAGCATAGGGAATGTTCATGAAATTTTCCAATATATTTCCATTACACTGCTCCCCATTTTCTCTTGCGTAGCATACTGACCACAGTCCAAGTTTTCCGGGATTTTCTCCTTCGGCCACCCCGATCCACTCGGGTGTAATGAAAGCCACAACCCCTATGATTGCATAGCAGATGGTGAATATCGCCCACAGCACCCCTATAGCCTTGGAATTTCTCACGTATCTGGTTGCGTATATCTGGGACGAATCGACGTACTCTATTTTAGAACCCATTTTCTGGGTTGACTTTGCCGAAGTGTCGTTTTCTTACATAGTAAAATGGCGGAAGTGTCACGAACGTAAGGAGGCCTTGCAACACACTTCGAGGAACACGCGGTACGTACTTACGGTGCCACTTTCCACTACATACCTTCTTTACGTCTACCTGAGTTCTAGAAGTCATTTAACGTTTTCTATAGTAGGGATGTAGTCCAGGTGAATTAGGCATTCTGGTGCTAACGTTTTATCTTACACACAATTACACTTCGAAAGTGAAGGTTTAGTAAAAATGATTGACTCATGTTTCAGTTAACTGCTCTGAGAAACCAATATCAAAGTAAATTATAATATGGGGGAAATGTTTCAGTTATATTATAATGAGAAGTGTGGCCTTTCTGCTGTCATATATTAGGTTCTACACACTGTACATCCAAGCAACAGAATACTTCAAAACATTATTTTATCAGGTAACTAGTTTAGTGGTCTAATATTTTTTCTAAAGAAAGGTTGGTTGGATAACTTGATCGATTTTTTCTTAAAAAAAAAAAACAAAAAAACGAATATTTTGCCGTGGTTTCGTTTGTTTTATATCGTTTTGTGTTGCTGTTGTCTCGGAAATTTGATTGTTGCAATGTTTTTTTATTATATATCTAATATGTCTAATGGTTTTTAAAATAGTAATATTATCAATACAAAGAAACTACTTTTGCCCTGAAGGAGACTTTAATTAAATTCGAAACCTCGGCAAGAAACCAATTGTTTTTTTATATTAACCTGTTATATTTTTTTATATTACCTGTTACACAACAACCCTTTCTTCAGAAAAATTATTTTATCATTTAATTATTTAACTTTATACATATTGCAAGATTTATATGCACTTCTATTTTTTATCCATAGCATAGTGACTTAATCACTCACACAAGGCTACTTGTATAGAGTCGCATACAGGAACGACCGATTTTTTTTAATAATATGCGGATGGTTATAGAAAAGTTTTTAGGTGGAGTGTAGGGACACAAATTAGTTGTTTCTTCAATCGTATGAGTACATGACATTTTGAAAATGTCAAACTTTAAAATACCATATATATACACTTCACGGCCGCTAAAAAGTAACTGACCACTCCGACACTAAGAATGAATTCCGCCAGCCAATTGCAGTTAAATCTGATTGGCCAGCGTTGATAATAATAATCAATGGAAATTATTGATTATTCTAGGGTTATATTCCGGTTCAAATATGTATAAATCCACCATTTATTGTTCCCTTATTCACTAAAAAACTATCAATACTTGAGAAATACAAATAAAGAATTCTGAAAGAGAGGGAAATTTACAAGGAAAAAGAGCCAAGTCTATGTGCTCTACATTATTTATAACTTTAATCCAATGCCGAAAATAGTGCTCTGGGTGGCATCGTTATATCGCCGCTGACGACAGTATAACATGAAATATTTTCATAGTATTACAATTTGACGTCATTTTTCATATTGGTTTTTCAAAAAGTTATACAATTGTGAACCAATGAATTTTTCCGACCACCGTTTCCATAAATGGCGACACAAGAGTTCAAAATGATAGGCTTAAAGAATATTTTCTTCTTGAAGCTCTTCTTCTATACACAACCTGTAAAATCTAGGGAGAAACTTAAGAATTCCTACAATCTGCACGTTCCCTGACAAACAACGCGTTAGGAACCGAAGGCTTTACAGAAAACGGCCCAAGCGAAGCTCTCTGACTTACAGAGACAGACTTGTCTGGCTATCAGTGGTGCCATCAGTACCACACCGTCAGCGGCCAAGGAGATCCTTCTAGATCTACTTCCTCTCCACATTTTTCTGGAGAGAGAAGCTAGATGGACTGCATACAGACTTGTGCACATTGTCAATTGCACAAATCAATTCAATGCAGAGTGAAACAGACTTTTGATTGACATTGAAAGTCACAGCATTCTGGAAATGACCTCTTACTTTATGCCTCCAAATATCAACTACGAACTGCCATATAAAGTATACTGTTCCCGAGTAGAGAGGACTGGATCCTCCGGGAGAAGGAAATATTAAAAGCAGATAGTTGTTGGTTCACAGATGGATCAAAAACACCTTCCGATTCTGGTGTAGGTGTTTTTAGTCGCAGACCCAGAACAGAGTTACCTACCTGCCTAGGAACTAATGCGACTGTATTTCAAGCGGAAATTTCCACTATTGAATTGTGTGCGGAGAGATTGGATAAATCGAACCTCACTCACAAGTCAATAAAAATATTCTCGGACAGTCAAGCGGCGTTGGAAGCTTTTGGCTCCTACCGAACAACGTCTAAATTAGTAGCAAACTGACAAAAACGACTCTCCTCGATAGGAAGACTTAACAGATTGTCTCTGGTCTGGATTCCTGGCCATACTGGCCTGGAAGACAATGAAGCTGCTGACTTTCTTGCAAAGGAGGGTACTGCAAGCGGCTTCATCGGACCAGAACCTATCATTGGCATCGCTTTGAGCTTTGCCAAACAAACCATGGATGTTAAGAAGATTTATGGACTTCTGGCAGAATCTTCCAGGATTGGTTCACTCCAAGGCGTTTATTTACCCTTCGAAGCTTGATACCAAATAGTTGTTGGACTGCAGTAGGGATGAACTACGATGTCTAACCTTCTTACAAGGTCACTGTCATTTGAATCATCCTCATATGCATCATCATACACAGAGATTTGGACTGTCGAAAGACGGTGTGTGTCGCCTCTGTCTGGAAAATAATGAAACAGCAAAGCATATACTTTGTGCCTGCCCCGCTGGGAACCGACTCAGGTTCTTAGTGTTCGGCAGATCCGTATTCTCGCCATCTGACCTGAAATACCACTCACCATACAAACTAATCGGCTTCGTTAAGAATCTGGGTTTATTTGGTCGAGTGTGAATAGGTGTGAGCCGCAATAAACCCTTGTGGGTTGCGGTGGAGGGTCGAATAGACTCTCTCACTTTAGATCTACCTACCTACCTACGCATCAAGACGAAAGAGGATGAAAGTAGCGGTCATCAAGAAGTAGAATTTCACACACACTACTTATTTTTACATTTTCGTATTTTTTAGCACTTATAACGTGTTAATTAATGCAAATGGGGTAATTGACCACCAAAACATCTTTAGGAAAAAATATTTTTGGCTTTCTACTCCTCTATCTTTACACAAAAAATGTGGAAAACTTTCTGAAAAAGCAATTAGGATCACAGTAAACTCTTCACAAAGATGTGTAGATCATGTATCGGGTACACACTGGTAAGCAAATCCCTATCGAAATAATTACTTACACATTGAAAGTAATTATTGAACATTGAATTACACGGACAAAAAAGTAGTTTCGAGACAGCTAAATGAAAATTGTCCGAAAGCTTGTTAGAGAGAAACTCCTACCGGGAAAATACAAACAGATCAATAAGTCCCTTCAACAGAGTTTCAAATCCAAACGACAATACTAGAAAAGAGCATTCAACAAGGTAGAGTATAATATATATACTCTCATCTAAGAAGCACCAAACAGTCGTTGCAATCAATGATGTACTGCAAATTGTGAGAAGTGTTTAAGAAGATTTCACCCACGCACATCGAAGACTGTGTGCAGCAATTACTTCAAATATGAAAAACGCGTGACAGTGCCAACTGCGGATAATTGTCTCATCATTGCGTTTTATCTCTCCGATAGAGAAATTTTAATGGAGGCTGAAAACAACTCCAAAGCTGAATATAACAGTGGAGTGCCACGATGGTCAGTCTTCGGCTCGACCCTATACGTCATGTATGATGGATTGCTGAGAGTGGTAATGCCAATGAGAATCACATTAATTAATTTGCTTTTTTGACGACATACAAGAAACTTGTATGAAAAACAATTGATACCACTTTCAGATCTTTCCGCACAGGCTAAACTTTTTTTGTAACTGGTATTGCTTGTCACGACTATTCCAGAGACAAATGAAAGAAGGGAACTTTGTGTACACCCTTGTTGACCTATAAGAAAGTTCAACATTTTCAAATTGACACAAATGATCCAGTTGTGGTCTTGATACTTAATTTTTTTGTTACTTCAGAAACATTAGTGAATTCTTCTTTGAAAGTCATCGAATGTGCAGTATGCATGAATCCGTAATTGTTATCATTATGAAGCATTATGAAACTTTATTTGCTTATATTCAATGAAAAGATGCCAATCACTATGTTGGTAGTTTGTTATACCCATCTGTTGCAAAATACAACCAATATCGTTACAGAATACTACTTTTCTTGAGAGAAATGATATAACAAATTTTTTTCTCGGGTACGATAAAAAGTGATGTTAGTTTTCGGAGTGAGCAATTATTGTTAACAGGATGCCAAATATTCAAAATCTTCTTTCGGTAAGGTTAGATCTCTTAATAATTCATTTTGTTATTTCTGATTGAATAGTTGAGGTTCAGAAAGGCTATGTTTGTAGTATGTAGTTCAGGTTCACAGAAATTCGTATCATTAGAGAATTAAGGTATGATGGGTTGTACCTTTCGTGATTTCAATTGAGGTCGTTGAGAAGAAGATAAATTATGATATTACCAGTTACTTCTATTCCCAAGGTTAATTTCGTTTATGTTCACAACACAGAAGTAGCAGTCGTCAAGGTGGTTTCGAGGTTCTTGCCAAGTCATGGGTGTTACTAACTTCATTGCATCACTTTTACCACAAGACCATAACCGTAGACATACAATGTATCTGCCACAAATATACCACAGGCAATCTGGATTCAGCAGCTTCTTTTGATGCAGCCACAACGAAAACATCAACAAAATATGTGTCCAATAAAAAATGGAAATCTAAGTAAAAATGATTCCCTAAATGTGTTTGTAAATCTTTTGCTGGAAAAATCCTCACTTGTTTACTTTGTAGTATATGTTTAAGAGGTAACAAAAACGTACGTGAATTTCTGGAACTTCATCTAGCGTTTTCCAATATGACTAATAACCAGTCCGTGCAAAGCTTATTGTTAAATCACCTAAAACTGGAATTTTTAACAGGTGATGATCGAGTGTATCGCCAAACACGTGCCAAATTACCTGACTGTTATAAGGATTAAGAATTTTAGGATTTTAGGATGAAATCAAAGGATGTTATCTTGCCAGGATCACCTTGGGCGACCCTGTGAAGCCGGCGCCGAAGAAATATCTGGCGATGACCAGAAAAAATCTACGCCTTGCAGTAGGATTTCTGACTGGTCACTGTCAACTAAGGAAGCACCTCCATAATATGGGGCTAGTGGACACACCTCTATGCAGGATGTGTGAACAGGAAGATGAGACTGTCATGTGAGTGTCCGGAGTTATCGTCAATAAGAGAGTCTGTGTTCAGCGAGTCTTGGCCTACACCTGCCGATATAAAGGAGATGTCTCCCAGTGACCTGTTCACCTTCCTGGAAAGGACAGGATAGACGATGACCTAGGAGGACAACTCCTAGGATCACATGTGGCCTAAGTACGTGGGCTTACACTCACTCTCCCTACTCTACAGATACAGGATGTATATATATATATATATATATATATATATATATTTGTAAGATATAATGTTATGTATAAATAATGTGTAATTTAGGTGCAAATAAAATTTATTATTATTATTATTATTATCATGAAGGGGACCTACACTTCAATTTGTTTTGTGGTAAATTGAAATTATTATTCAAAAATAATTTTTCCACTCACTGAATGACTGGTTGTAAAATCAAATTAACATATGAAATTGAAAAGTTGATATCAACAGTATTCCCAAAAAACATATATAATAGTAAAAAATTTGAGAATATATACTTTAGTTTCATATATTATTCTACTTTCATCCATAATTAAATAAACACATTTTTTCATTTCAATTTTTATTTTCTTTAATGAACAATATCTATTCAACAATTGTTATATCCTTTGTTTTTCAGCTTACTCAGTCGTCCACAAGTGTTTACACTCAGGTGACTGAGTTAAAATATTATTCATATACGAGTTTTTTAAAAAAATGAGGTGAATTTTCATTTATCGCAAAAACTATTCATTCATTCATCAACTTTTATTTTGTTCCCTTCAAATTATTCCCCTCCAGATATATGAAACACTTTTACAAGCGTTTTTTCCAATTCTCGAATAAGTTCTGATGTGTATATTTTGGTAAGAACTTGGGCTCTCTCAGAGATTCTATTTTTGTTTCATCAATTGTTTCAAAAAGCCTTTCTTCCTGCTCCCAACTTTGGGAATAGGAGGAATTAAGTTGAAGGCGGCTAAATCTGGTGAATACGGTGGCTGATGCATAATTACGGTGTTATTTTTAGTCAAAAGGTCACGAACAAGCAATGACGAGTGAGCAGGTGCATTATCGTAATGCAAATGCAATGAATTGTTTTTCCACAATACCTGCCTTTTTTTCGTATTGCTTCTCACAAGTGGCCCATGAATTCAAAATAATACTCTTTGTTGACCGTACAATTATGTGGCGAGAACTCCTAATGCGTACTTGATGGTAATCGAAGAAAACAGTAAGCATAACCTTGACACTTGATTCAACTTGGCGTGCTTTTGTTGGTCTTACATTGAGACGATTGGACTTTGGACTCATATACCCATGAGTCATCACCAGTTATGACGTTTTTAAATTTGGATTACCGTTGACGTCATTTAACAATTCCTGAGCGATGCTCATGCGACGTCTTTTTGGTCAAAATTCAGCCATTCTGTAAAGAACTTCTCTGTTACATCAGCATCTCTAGTAATTTCTCCAATAGTGATTCAACGATTCTCTATAACCATTTTATTCACTTTTCCAACATATTCCTCGGTTGTTGATGAGCGTCCTTATTCACATCTTCTCGACTTTCTGTGAAAAGCTTGTACCACTTATAAACATTTTCCTGACTCAGAGTACAATCACCGTATGACACTGCCAATATTTCGAGTGTTTCTGAGCACTCAATTCCATTTTTTATACAAAATTTGATGAAAATTCTTTGATCCATTTTTTCGATAGCAGAAAAACGCCGAACACACCAAACACTTCTAACTTTTATGTGTCTTACCAAGAAACTAAACATGCTAAACAGATGAAACTGTGAACGCATGTTTGAGACGAATGTACTAACAGACCGTAGCCCGCGAAACTTAAAGATTCACCTTATTTTTGAACAGACTTCGTATATACATTCACTTGATTTTGACTCATTGGAGAGTGATACATCAACTTAAATCCTCAGATATTTTTTTTATCACTTAGTTATACCAAAGAAACCTATTTTTAACTTCGTTCAAAAAAAATCATCAGCTATTCAGGACTCAACAAAAATATAAAAATTGTGTCCAATGAGAAATATAAATTTCTTTCATCTTCAAACAGTAGTATTTATTCATTCTTTTATTGTCGATTTTAGTGAGTAAATCCATTACAAACATGTTTGTAATAAATTTATTTTTACTTGCTCACTAATATACAATCATTTATGCCACTAGAATGTTTCTTATTTTGATATATACTTTATCTAGCGAACCGCCCCGGCTCCGCACGGATGCAATGCTGATACTTAATATAATTTCACCCAACGGTAATTTAAGGACAACGGTAATTTAAGTGAAGAAGAGATAATTTTGTTTATGAGCGCGCATTTTTTCTCCGCAGCTGACTCCCCAGTTAGAATATATACCAAATTTTAGCTTCCCAGGACTCACCGGTTCGGAGAAATAAATATGAATGAGTAAGTGAGTGAATTTCGCATTCATAAAGAAAGATATGAGAAACCTATACACAACATGTAATTTTCAAATCATCTAAAGAAACAATTCGTTCAGGCCAGTCTCAACTTCCTACACTGTAGGTTAATCGACTGACACCTATCAGGAAACAGCTGCTCCCCTGGATAATACCACGAAAAGCGTTTGATTATATCCGACAGGTATCAGTGCACGATTCTTCAATGCTGCAGGATTCTGCATATGCTGTTGGCGATAGAACTGCCGCAATAGATTTTCAATTTCTGGAACACACCTGTGTCAGTTGCAACGCCCATCGTGGTATTAGCTAGGGGACTAGTTGCTTTCTGATAGGTGTCAGTCCATTAACCTACAGTTTAGGGAGTTCAGACTGGCCTGAACGAATTGTTCCTTTAGATGATTTGATTTATAGCCAGTCTTCAAGTATGACCACTGACTATATGTGAAAAATTTAATTTTCACTATTTTGAAATACTAATGAACATAAATACCAAAATGGATATTTTAAATAATGCATAGGTATACCGGTAATACTTTAATATCTCAGATGCCGACTCCTTCTTGCGTAAATGAATATTCGTTGTGTGTCTGAATATTTGCTTGGTGTGTGTTATCACACGTTAAAAGGTAAGACCTCGTTAGTCCTTAGCTCGCTCAAGTTTCTCAACTTCTGAGAATTGTCGTCCGTATG
>WOGN01010235.1:0-10478 GCA_015342105.1 Leptinotarsa texana | reverse complement strand
GAGTTATCGTCAATAAGAGAGTGTGTGTTCGGCGAGTCTGATCCCACATGTGACCTAAGTGCGTGGGCTTACACTCACCCTCCCTTCTCTACAGATACAGAGATACAGATAACTCAGATGATATTAGAAAATTTGAATCGCGAAGTTTTAGGGACTAGTATATTAGATATAGAAAACACAAGTTGGCTGAATTATATTTTCGTGTCGAACTATGATTTTTCAAATTTTTTGACATGAAAAGAAAATAATATTTTTTGAAGAATCTAACGATACTAAGCTGCGATTGGATTACAAATAAGAACATGTTAAATATCTATTAGTGAGAAAAATATCTGATAATAGTTCATTTACTTTTATCAAGTGTGTCATGGATAGAAATGCTGTATTATATTTTGCAGTTATTTCCATCAAGTCTTCTTTGGAAAACAAAACACACACTTAGGTTGACAGTGTCATAAACTTTATGAGCAGAAGGTGAGAGTTTTCTAATTTTCGTTAAATTTCAGTTCAGTTTTTGTCAAAATTTTGTATACTCAAAGTGAGAAAGTGGATATTTTGTTATTATTTGGAAAATGCCACAGAAATTCAGTTGTATGCTCAGAGATATCCCATTCGACAACATCCATTCCATCAGTATTTTCCGTATGTTGAGATGCTTTTTAGGCAAGGCAAAAATCAACAGGCAGAACAGAGGTTTATCATAAATGAAGAGACTGAGATCCACGTTCTTTCTATTGTTGAGGTTCAGGGAGGAGAAATTAGTCGAGAAATAAGTCAAGAACCAGCAAATAAATACTAAAAAAGCACGAATATCGAGCATTTGAATATCAGTGGAATTTCAATCAACTTCATTTCATTTTTCGACTAATCACTGTTTACAAATGATGGCTTAATCAATAAGCACAATCGACATGCAATGAGAGAAAGTAGTTTTCAAGTATGGTTTGGGTCAATGTCAAGTCTGGTATCAAATTAACTGAAAGGACCTACACTGTAGGTTGATGGACTGACACTTATCAATAAACAACTATTCACCTGGATAATACCAAGAAGAGCGTTGGTGTTAGTACAGGAGTTTTTACAGAAGTATTTGCTGCATATGCTGTTGGGTTTACAAATGCTAGTATCGATTTTCAATTATGGAAACGGGCACCACGCTTGCAAATCAGTTTCGGGCTATTTGGCCTCTCGTCAGTGCAAGGTAGTAGCCATCATCAACCAGAAGTTGATCATATTCCATTAATTAAAAATTCAACTCCTTTCAGAATATCATTCATCTAACCAAGCTGAAGCAAACGACAAAAAACAAACTGGTCATCGCTACATCTGGTGAACCAGGTTCTAACCAACCGCATACCCAAAATTCGCTCAATTCCTCGTATAAGGAACAAATCCTGCACATATATTTAGTGGGCATACTTGAAGGCTGACTGTAGTCAAATTGACTGCAAGTGTGCTCTTTCCTATAATTGAAAATCGATACCAGCGATTCAGTTGTAAATTTTGCAGTGGCGTGCCTGGAAAGTCCATTGGGTTCAAAAACTCTATTGGATAATTCACAGCTTCTGTGGCATCGCAAACTGTATCTACGCTCTATTGATAAACAATTATAGTGGTCAAAAACTCTACAAGGAGTGTTTGAGAGATAGAAGACCGGTTTCGTTCTTATTCCTACTCCGTGCTGTTTACTGATTGAGAAGTGACACCGGTATATAGGCGCCTGGAGGCAATAACTTATTTATAATCAAAGTTAAGAATGAGTAAATTACTGAAATGAAAAAACTAATTGATACAGTTATTGTATGATTTTTACTATGAAGGGTTTTACAAACAGATTATTTACATCGAATTAAATCAATTTGGCATTATCCGTGTGTGTTATACCTTGAATTTCATTGATCAAATGGTATGAATTCCTCATACTGAATTTTCATTTGAAATTGGTGTGGCTTTGAATAATTTTGGGGTGGAACACCTTATAGTTTAGAGGTATGAAAAATAGATTCAAACCTATTTGTAGAATTTCAAAATTGAAACTGAATTGTTGTAACCACCTGATATCGCTTTAATATATATGTTGATGCGACGGTCTTGTTTCAAAAATGTTTTCAATAATATTTCGTTTTTTTTTTCGTTTGTACACTCTGTATAAATTATCATAAAATTCAATGAAAATAGAAATTTGTTTCGAAAACTTTTTGGGTTCAATTGTTGAATACATTGTGGGAAAAGTAAATTTGTCAGAAAGAAATAACTATTATACATCTATTATATAGTTTATCAAGCAGTCATTCTGACATCCAAGCGCAGATTGGCTGCAAATGGTTTATAGAATCATATGGTCGATTTAAGAATTAACTCAACATACCTAGGCACCGTACTTCCAAATTTCAAGGATGTTTTTCTCATATAGCTCCTTATTATCTGAATGAACTTTTACCGCTTTCAAATCATAATATTCATTAATTGAGTAAAGAAATAAAATCTTACTGCTCTTGATGCTTACTGCTCCGTGCTAATTTGAAAAAATTAAAATTCAATATATGGTACTGCACAGAAATTGTTAAGTTGGCCAAAATGATGTTAAGTATATTGAGAGTTATTAGCAACTATATGATCTATTATTATTTTCTCTTCTCTATCATTGTTATGACAGTAAATGAATATTTTCATAATTATTTCCTTACACTAACTGTATAATTTTTGGGAGGGGTGAAATATAACCTTTGGCTGACCTTTTTCCTTTTGTGTATAAATGTATTTTTCATGCGTAATAAACGATATTATTATCATTATTTTTATATAGGCGTTCAGAAAATTTCAATATCAAGTCTGCAACAAAAAAGTGTCTGGATGTTTTCAACTGATCTCTATGTTATAAGAAAGTCATAAATAAATAGGTAAGATTTTATTTCTAAGGTCTGAAATGTACACAGACCATAATTATCTTTACTTTCCAAATAAAGAAATCAATCTGCCTTGTGCCCTACTTTGTTCAAGAGGACGAGTTGGTTTATTGAAGGTTAGATGGATACATTTGATATCTCATATGACTTAGAACATTAACGTATTTTCGTAAATGCTTCAAAAAAAAGTCTTGAAGCAATTCCCCTTCAAAATGGTGGTTTCTATGCCTTCATTCCTGTTGGTCATTCCGTACACCTTATGGAGACCTACAAGAACTTGGAATTGATTCTTCGCAAATTGAAATATAAAGACCACGATTGGTAGGTAAATATGCGGTGATTGAAAAATCTTAGGGATATTGCTCGAACGACGATCTGGGTTTATAAAATTCCCTTGTTCTTTTGTTTCTCTGGAAAATTGAAACCAAGCAAACCACTGGACCAGAGAGTGTTACCGAAAAGAAACTTTGTTGCCTCCTCATGAAGGTCTACTACCTCTTCATATAATGCCGGGATTGATGAAGCGATTCGTGAAGTCACTTCCAAGTGATAGAAATTGCTTCAAATACTCAATATCAAAGTTTACAGGCATCCCAGAGCCAAAGTTGAAGGAGGGTGTCACACCAGATATTGAGACGGCTCATGGCTGATTCATAATTCATCACAATCATAACGGATCTTCAAAGAGAGGGGTGGATTGCTTTCAAAGAGGTCACAGAGAAATTTTCAGGGGATGAAAAGGCTACTAACTACAAACAAGCAAAAGAATGTTAAAAGCATTTGACACTTTAGATTGCCTAATGAGTTAGAAATTATATTTTCTTCATTTTCACCTCCAGTTTCTGGAATGTATCCAGAAAATTCAGAAGATGTGAGTGGAGAGCCAAATGAACGATTTCTCCGAAATGTCGTGGAGATGGAAAAAAACCAGGGAAGAAAGAGTGCCTCAATGATAGCAGACTGCCGATGGACACTTCAGTGAGACCCTCCAGATACTTCCCCCGAAAAAATGTACCCAAAGGTGTTTGGTAAACTGAAATGTACTCACTGCTGAATGTAGGTATTTTAAATGAAAAAATACGTTTTGTTACGCAATTATAAATTCAGTGTGAAAAAGCCAAATGGAATAAGTTCATTATTTCTGTTACTGTACATATTGAAAAAAATGCCGAAACACGTCAAATACAAATTATAATTTTTTACTCCTCAACGTGAAAATGCCAACCCTACCTTCAACGTCCTTCGAATGACAGGTTAAACCCTAAATTTTTTGAATGGAAAGTATAGGTTTGTGATATGTCGTTTGAAAGGTCTGCTCATTCTTTATTCAAAAATGTTATAGCTTCCAAGTTTATTGCAACAATTAGGATAAAATGAAATAAAATCATGTGGTATCCCTATGAAAAGAAATTAATGATGGAAGATCAGGTGATCGCGCTGGCCATTCAATTGATTCTCGCCTCCCCATCCAATGATTGGGATATGATTCATCGAAGTATTTCCGGACATCAACTTGGTAATATGGTGATGCTTCATCCTGCTGAAACCCTAACGTATTCACTGGACCTTGAGGGTTTCCTGGATAAGGATATGAATTCGCTAAACTTGGAATGGCATCATTTTGAAGCAGTGCCAAATAATTATCGCCATTTGAATTGCCCTCAGTGAAAAAGGTACCAATGATATGATTTCCTATAATCCCTTCCCAAACAATAACCTCTTGATGGTATTGTGTATGTTCTTCTCTTATCCAGTGAGGATTTTCCAGTTTCGGCAATTTTGCCTGTTAGCATGACCGTCAAGAGACAAATTACACTCATCAGAAAACATAAAGTCTTCTAATTGGATGATATTGTTTTCCAAAATGTCTATCATTTGCTCACAATAATAAGTTTCTCTTTCAATGAGCTCTTGAGTAGGTATCATTTTATAGGAATGCATTTTATTTTCTTCTAATCTGTTGACTATCGATGTATGGCTGACATTGAATGTAGTGGATGCCTCTCTACTAGATGTATATAGGTTCTCCTCAAACTCCAGTATTACATCTAATTTGAGTTCATCACTCATTGCATTGGCAGCTGATTTTTTCATCTGCCCCACATGACCAAGCTCACGAAACTGCTCCTCTATTTTACTCATTGTTCCTTGTGATATGGGCGGTAAATTAGAAATTTTTTCATGAAATATGCAAGCTACTTCCTGTAGGTTTCTGATTTTATCTTCGTCACCAATCATTTGGCACTGTTATTTTGTAGATTCCCAATTATCTAACCATTTGTCAGACTTGAAGTTAACAAACTTCAAATCTCAATTGAAATACTAATAACTACTGTTGTGAAATATAAAACAACTTGACAAGGCGTTCTGAACTAAGGTTGCCAAGGAAGGATACCGTCTAAAGAGAACATTGCTACGGTTTTTGCTTACTTTCTTATTATTAATACCTCAACATGAAATAAGTTTTTAGTGTATTTTATCGAATTTCGGTAACCACACGATATCAATTTATTTTATCTTGATTGTTGAGATACACTTGAAAGTGATACAATTTTTGAAAAGAGAATGAAGAGACCTTCCAAACGATATATCAGAAGCCTATACTTCCTATTTGAATAATGGGGGGTTATACCTATCATTTGATGGAAGTTGAAGGTGGAAGTAGCATTTTTCCGTTGAAGTATGTCAAATTATGATTTAAATCTGACGTGTTTCGGGATTTTGATCAAATATGTATTTTAATCAAAATAATAAACTTATTCAATTTGGCTTTTACACACTGTATACTGTTTTTTTGTCTTCTATCTTTAATTTTGAATTGACAAATGATTCAGCACACTGAAAAACCCAACAATCCCGCAATAAAAAACAAAACAGCTCTCAATGTATTTTTGTAGACTTGTGTGATGTTATAAATCTAAATCGTGCTAATCAAGTATCCCACTTAGATATACGAAACATATTTTTGCCCTATTAAAAAGTGTAAGAAATCTCAGATTGGTGGTAGTTGAGATCGAGCAAAACTATGAGGAATTGATTACTTCAACGTGTCGCGATATTGCAGCTAAAAGGCGATCTTCGATCTTCCCGTGTCTAAGCAGTAAACTCGGAAAGTGAAAGTTGATGATGATACATATTTTTCATTTTCTCAGTTTATGCTTACCTAGAAGTCGTAAAGAAAAGTAATGCCTCCCATCAAAAACCGAAAGAATAATATGTTCGTATTTTCAATTCTAGACTATAAATTCCACCGCACACTCAAGTGACACTTAAATTTACGGAAGAGTGAGGATGTCATATTCACACAGCCTCATCATTTATTTCATGTAGTCTCGTCTCTCTGTCCCCTAAACAGAGTGATAAATGCTTCACATATGTACTTCACAAAATACATTCATGCCAACGATACAAGGGTAGCCCCAAAAATTTCATACTGCCATTTCTGAAATTAATTGAAAAGTTTTCTGGAGATTGTGTCTGAAACTAAACTTCGCAGCCCTCGAGTCTTGAATTCATAGACCTTGTTCAACAAAGTGAACACTCTGCAACAAATTAATATGTGTGTGACATGTGGAAACCAAAATTTTCCTAGTTTCGCTAACTTCGGCACATGTAATTAAACTCATAAAGGAAAAGCTTGGCTGACATATGACAACATGCTTTACGGGTAGCACATTTACAGCAATAAACTCAAAGAATCTCAATAGTTCACGCTTGAAGCAAGTTTAATGGTGTTCGTAAAGAAGAATGTGGCACAGATCGATTTTGTATATGAACGTATATAGAGTGGCGAGGGAATGTGGGAGTATTCAGGGTGTTATATTTCAGAGTGGTGAGTGTTTAGAGTTTAAATTAGATAATAATAGCATATATTTCTGTTGAGTTCATCCTGATTCAGCATGTATTAAATCAATCAAATAAATGTGATATCGGGAAGTTATTGAAAAAGCCGATAATCAAAAAATCAACCTCAGGTTTTATCCCCAAAATAAATTTGCACAATTGGTTACTCGCAATGAGGCCTAACGAACAAAAAGTCTGAAATTCAAGAAGTAGCAATAGTTAAAACGAACAAAATAAATATAAATAGGTACTTATAAATCTGAAAGTCATTCACTTAACACTCAATCATTTCCATTTCTCCACTGGTGAGTTCGAGGAAGATATATAGTGCGCATCAGTGCGCATCAGTAAAACTACCCTATCTAACTCGTTTCCGGACTCTGCTTATAAAAATCGCTGAGACACGGCGATTTTTTATTTCTACAATGTATATTTCAGTCTGAACGGTTCACTCCTAATTTTATCCCTAACTGAAGGGGGGCAACCCTTTTGAAAAAATTAAATAGCATAGGGTGGTGAGTGATAGTTCATTTAACCCGGCAGTACATATGTGGGGTTTCATAAACCCCAGCTGGGAAATATCATTTTCAAAATGAATTAAATGTCAGATTTTAGCGCACGCCCATCCCAGTAGCTTCTGATCTATATCCCCACCATAAATTTCAAATGTTATTGCAGTATTCCGTAGGCAGTGAGTGAGACTATACGCAACTAAAACGCTCTGGGGTGTGTCAAACCCCATCTATGTACTCACGTTTGTGATTTTATTATTTTATGTAAGTGATTATTTTTGACTTATTTGTATTACGAAAATCAATCACCTATTTTTTTAGCTAAAATTCAATGTCGTACGAAGACGAACAAAAAAAGCTTGAAGCTTTATGGGCTGAATGTGAAGAAGACACCATCGAATCGGGAAGCGAAGACGACATTGATCATATCTCTGAAAGCGACCACAATACCGACTCAGAGCAGAACATAACAATAGAAGATAAAGTTTTTGCCGGAAACTCAGACAATGAGAACTCAGAAACGGGATTCCAAAATGAGACAGAAAATGAAAATATCGACGGACCTCCACAAAACAAGGAATTATATCTCGGAAAAAATGGAACAAAATGGAACAAACTTTCATCAAATCAACGCGTTCGAACAAGAACATACAATATCATCACTCATTTGCCAGGTCTCAAGCAGTATGAAAAAACTATAAGAGTGCTTTGGATTGTCGGCAGTTGTTCTCTGATCGACAAATGATCGAAGACGTAGTTCGTTGGACCAATGTCAAGATTCAACAAAAATCTGTTGCATACAAATATGAATGCATAGAGAAAGCAACTAATGAATGTGAAATCAAAACATTCATTGAACTTCTTTATTTAGTAGGTATGTTCCGTTCTAATCGTCAGAACTTAAGAGACTTACGGCAAACAGATGGGACTGGTGTTGATATATTCCGCAATACGATGTCTATAAATCGTTTCCAATTCTTCGCAAGGAAAGAGTGGCGATTGACAAATTAATTGCTGTTTCTGGAATTCTAGACAAATTTGTTGAAAATTGTAAGCAAGCCTACACTCCGTCACAATATCTGACGATCGATGAAAAGCTGGAATCCTTTCGTGGAAGATGTGCTTTCAAACAGTGCATTCCTAATAAGCCCGCCAAGTTCGGGATTAAAATTCAAGCCCTAGTTGACGCCCGGAGCTACTATGTTTTAAATTTGGAGGTATATCCAGGAAAATAACGAGAAGGGCCCTACAATCTTAGCAACTCCTCAATAGATATTGTAGATAGGCTTGTACAACCTATTTCTTGTTCGAACCGAAATGTGACTTTTAACAAATTGGTACACTAGTTTTGAATTAATGATGAAGCTACTGACTCGGCATAACCTTACCTCAGTAAGCACAAACGATGCATTCCAGCATAATTCTCGACAGTTCAGAACAGGGAACCAAAGACATCTTTGTTTGGTTTTCAAAAGGATATCATCCTTTCATCGTATGTCCCAAAAAAAATAAAAACGTCCTGCTGATGTCCACTATGCACCATGATGGATCTATCGATGAAGCAACTGGAGAGAAGAATTTACCCGAAATAATAAGCTTCTACAACTTTACTCAAAGCGGTGTAGATGTGGTGGATGAACTATCTGTATTATATAACGTGTTTAGAAATTCACGAAGATGGCCCCTTGTGATCTTCTTTTCCCTCTTGAATACTGCATCCATAAATGTCTTGGTGATATACAGAAAAAACAATCAAGATTACAAACTGGCCAGAAGATTGTCAAAATGCTAGACATGGAACTTATTCAGGACCATATTTCTGAAAGAAAGAACAATCCAAGAATACCAAGAAGTATTCAACGAAAGTCATTTTTTTGTGGAGGAAAAATCAGTTTTCATCGACCTTTTTTGGTAATTGTTACCTTCCACAATCTAAAAATATAAAAATTATAATTGGAGAACTTTATACAAGTGTAGAAAGGCAAACTTTTTAGTTTACTCCGATAAGTTACTGCGTAAAAATCAAAGTTTTTTCACAATGAAAAATCTTCTATTTATCAGTAACTTGTCGTATTTAACAAAGTTGCCTATCAAAAAAATTATTAAGAAATAATACTTATCTTTTACGTTTCACAGGCCAAAATCTGCCTCCGTCTTCAGAAATTGATAAAAATTTGAATATATTAGCAGTTATTCCTTTTTGAATGCTTATTCCTTTACTTCTTTGACATCTGTCGAAGACAGATGCTGGGACAGATGCTGGGACAGAAAATCACCTTCAGATATTTTGAGTGAAGAAAATGTAGAAAGAGTTTGTAGAAGAGACGGTTTTGATTAGTTGTGGGGCTAAACAACAGTTGTTAGAAGTTCCTCAGCTTGAAAATGGCACGGAAATTACTCAGGCAAAAGCTATATTTTCTGCAGTTGGACAGTGGGGGCGATTCAGAAAATACAAGCAATGTGTTTTGTTACCACTGCGGTAAATACTGGTGGCAGGCGGCACCACAAATTACAACAACCACGTTTAAATGGATATTTTGACAAATTTCCACCTTTTTTGTTCACTTCCTTAGACATCCACCTGAGCGCTATAACTATACATCAATTGTGCTATTGCTGAATGGCAGATGACACAATTGACACACATTGTTTTGTTAATATACCAACGTTTTCTGTCGCCGGTAAAATGATTTTTTTGATTATGAGTGTTTCTTCAATAATGTATTTTATCGCAAAAAGTTTTTGGTGTTAATGTATGTACTTTTCAATAAATATAACATTTTTTCACATTGAATCAATATCGTTTTGCCTACTAAGCGAATAACAAATTTTGACATCTGATATTATGTAAGATTGTCTCGAACATGTCATGTCATGAACATCGTGAGTGACTTAACCTTATAATGAAAGAATATATTTCTATGGTATTTTAGTAGTTTTACTATTACTTGCCTTTCTGACCAACAATTTCTATGATCAAAAAGAAATATTGCTCTCCTATATTCATGAAGAAATATTTTTTAAACTGAGAAACATATTCTCTCAAGTTTAATTTGAATCGTTATTTCAAATGGAGTGAATAAACGCTTCTTTTAAGTAAAAAAAAATATTACACCAAGATTGTGCATACATTTCAATAGAAATAATCACATTAGCTCAAGAGAAGTAAGTATGCATTCTTTAGTTTGAGCAAAATTTAATCTCGAAAGAATGATAT
>WOGN01010234.1:0-10479 GCA_015342105.1 Leptinotarsa texana | reverse complement strand
AATTTGCTCGTGGGTTGTTTTCTGTTATTGGTACTACTTACTTGTGTGAGAAAACGTTTTCTAAGATGAAGTACACAAAAAATGTTTACAGATCTCAATTAACCGATGAGCATCTTAAATCTCTTTTGGTAATTGGTACAAGTAAAATTGATCCACAACTACAAAGTATTGTGGGTGAAAAATCACAATAACATAAATCTCATTAGTGTTTGTGTTTTACTGTGATTCATTTCAATTATTTGTTAACTGTCGTTAAGTTTTACCTTGCAAGTAAATAAAACCGAGTAATTATCATTCTGTGTTTTCTTATTCAACATATCACAGCAATAGTAACAACAATTAGGTAATCATTGGCTGTCGCGGGCCGGATTGATGACACTGGCGGGCCGGATTTGGCCCGCGGGCCGGATTTGGCCCGCGGGCCGTAGTTTGGAGACCCCTGTTCAAGAGGACAAGATTAATCTTCCTCTTTTACAGATTATGTACATGTTTATTGGTTCGACAAGAATGTCCATGGCAATTTTCATTATTTAGGATTCCAAGAAGTGAACAATTGAGCAACTGTAATTTTTAAAGTTCAACACCCCCTCACTGATAACTGTCATCAGAATCTGGTAATGATACTAGGCTAATCTGGACCCAACATCTAGAAAGATTTGAAAGAAAGCTAGCACTGATGTTGGTCAGATATATTTACAGAAAGACCGGGAGGCTAAAATCAGACATTAAGTATTGCCTCTACACCAGAGGTTCTCAAACTCATTTTGTCTACCGCCCATTAATTATTTTTTAACGTCTCCAAATTTTTTCACTTTAGTACGTCTTAAGAATCACAATCACAGTCATTATTTTAATTATTAAATTAGGTATGTCATGTGAAAATAAGACTTTCTGATGAGGATAATGTAAAACACCGTTTTGTAATAATAGGAAAACTTTTATTCATGTTATTAAAACAAACATTTCAATTTGAATTTCACAACTAATCTGATGTGAAGGATGAATTTGATGATTTTCAACAAGCTTGTCACCGTAAGTCATCGCGTTCGATAATCTGCAACCGATTTCTTTTTTCAGTTAGCAACGCACTAAATCCACGTTCACACAAATACAATGATGGTAATGCTACCGAAAACCATTGAACGATAGACCACAATCCAGGGTACAATTGCAGGATGGGCTTTTGTAGCCAAAATTCTTAGTATCCATTTTTGACTTTCATTTTTATTTCTTCGTTCGTTATCAGTTTTATGAGTTCTTCTTCCAGCTGGGGTGATCCTGCTGTCGACATTTGAAAAAGGATCCAACATCCAGTCCAGTGTTTCCAATTTTAAAATGTCCTGGAATCGTTCTGCGAAATCACTGTGGAGGTTCTCAAAATGTGGCAGTAAACAAGCAAGTCGTCGTTGTTGCTGCTGACAAATTAGGGAAATTGCGAAACTCACGTCAGCCGATATTATTCTTGTATGAGAGTAATTTGGCTACAAAAGCAGCAACGACTTTTTTTGTTTTGATCAAATTCAAGTCGTCACCTTGAAGTTGGAGCTTGACATCATTAAATAATTTATACATGTCTGTCGAGTACGCAATATCATTCTTTGAAGTGATGAGGTTGTCATGCAATTCTTTGTCTTTGTTTTCCAAGAACAGAGACAAACAGATTGTAAAATCAAGTCAGACAGTTACCACTTGTTAACCAATGCACTTATGTGTGAAATAGCCATTGGTTGAAATCTTCATCTTTAGCAACACAAAGCTGATTAAATAACACTTTCATTTAAAGAGTTGTTTCGGATTTTATTGACTGCTTTGATGATATATTGCAGTGATTGAGAGAGGCGTTCACTCAATTTTTTTGCAACCAAATGTTGCCTATGAATTACGCAATGTACAGCGAGTACATCTTGAAATTTATATTTTAATGAATTATGAAGCCTTTGTGACGTCCTGTCATAGCCGGAGCGCCATCCGTAGCAGCTGATATAATATTCTTCAGTGGAATTTATTTCTCATCACAAAATTTTTCCAGTGTATTATATGTGGTTTCTCCTTTTGTATCCATCTCTGAATTTCTGGCAAATAGTAGATCTTGATATATTTTCTTATTTTTAATAAACCTCACGTATGACAACAACAATGCTTCATTGGTTGGTAAAGTGGACTCATCTAACTTAATTGAGAATTTAGAAGTCTTCAGATGATTGCACAATGACTCTTCAATATTTTCAGCCATCTCATCAATTCGTCTTTGCACGGAACTATTGCTAAAAAGAATTTTTCCGATAATATCTGCAGATGGAGCACAGTAGTTATTATTTCTTTTATTGCCGGTAAAATTAAATCCTCTCCAATAGTGTGAGATTACCTGTTTGAGCAATTAGCAAGGAGATATTGTAGGAAGCTCAGAGTCCGTCGTCGTCTTGATTAGAAACCACTGAAAAAAGTTTTGACACAGTTGGCTGTGCTGAGTGTTTCATTTCCAGTTCTCAAAAATAGGTCACACTTTTGTCTTTTTTATCTGAATGCATTTTATTTAAATGAAGGCACATAGGCGAATACGCATTTGTGAGATTTTCAATAAATCCATATTTGATATATTTGGCACTATACTGTAGTAAAGAATCGAGTATTAAAAACGTGCTAATGACATCACTCACAGTATTCACCACCGCACGAACAACACTTAACATAGATAGTCGCTAACTAAATTAACTTGTTTTCGAAATATCTTCGAAGGACATTACTGGCTGAATAGCGCGCGCGCTTTTAAATGAGGCAGCGGCTGGGCCTAGTACTTTCGAGAATGGAGACTATAAACTTCTCGCTTCGCATGCCATCTATTGTACAGTTTGACAACCATCGGACAGGAAATAGTTACTGTTTAGTCCCCTAGATGGCGTTACACACCTCAATCGAACACAAGGGGGTGTTATCGCCCACTTTGAGAAAGACTGGTCTAGTGGCTTTCGTAAGTCTCGTTACTGGAATTAAGCTGATCCCAAATGCGTTTCTGGACGCAACTGCGTCTCCACTGAATAAAACGCCACATCAACAAGATATTTATAGCAAAGATCTTCCTCTTTTATATTTTTTACCAGAAAAAAATATATAAAACGTTTCAAGAACATTGATTTTCAATCTATCATTTTTGAATTCTAATGAACCGAGTTTAGCTTTTAAATTAATTTTATCACTAGTCTTTTCATTTACAGAATGTATCATCTTCAACTACTATATTAGCTAATATGAAGGTATGTTACAAATCATTTGAGAAATTATAAAAAGCCCTGGGGCTAATATTGAGCCCTGAGACACACCCGCCACTACATCTCTTTCTTCCGCACTGGCCAGAATATATACCAAACTTCAAAAAACTGAGAGCCTGTTGTTGAAACTATTTTCTATGTTTTCCTAGAATTACAAATTTCATTTGTGGAACCTTTGTTCTTGAAAACTGGTAGTGATTTGTTGATCTTCAACGTATGAAGATACTGTCCAGGTATGAAACATTCATCAATGATGTGTGATAGCTGAGATTCAAAGTGTGAAAACACAGAATGCTGTCCTGGATTTTTAGGCTTCAGCAGTGTTGGATACATCTGAACTTCGATTAAAGACAAACTATGGACTTCTAGGAGTTGAAATCATCAACAATTATTGTCAAGATTTCAACATCAAGATAGAAACATTACTTACCATGCAAGCTAAATCGGAGATTTTCACAGCCTTCTTGTTGCTAGTGTATTTGACTTTATAAAAGTCGGAGAACAAAAACCAAAACATGATGCCGTGAAGCGCGATCCAAACCATGAAACCTTTTGGGTAGTTGCATTCCGTGAAGAGGAGCTGGAACTGATGGATAAAGATGGCGACGAATTGAACCTGTAAGGAAATTCAAAATATTGGAAAAGTTGAAGCAAGTTCAGTTGCGTTGAATCACTAGTACCTAAGTTTTTGCAAATACAACTTCCCGTCTATAGGATGTCTCATTGTTGTCTTACAGAGTAACTATATCGTTAGGAAGGCCGAAAAGTTCAGATAATATGGCAAACATGTGCATCTCCATGAGTTTTTTCTCCAGAGTGTTCTGCATCAAACTTTTTTTATCAAGGTAATTTCTCCTGTCTATTTTTGTGGTTGATGCGAATATTTTTACAATTAAAAGGTATAGTCGAAGTAAACGATATTGTGCATACTTAAAGTTGTCGGCGCTCTCAAAGGCTAAAGAAACCAATACATGAACATGAACCGGCCGCGAAGTACTACACGTGGACTGTAGATTCGGCGATTCGTATTGGACAATTTTTACTAACCGAGTTTTATGATTAACATGACATAAAATTAAATTTGAAGTCATGTTACGGTGACGAATAGAAATCGGGAATGCGGGGATGGTTATCGCCGTCGTCTTCAATTCAGGAACTGATCGCGATTTGAGTATTGAAATTCGACACCGGTGCAGTTATAATTACTTAAAATTTTTGTTATCTGATTAAAATGTGGAGTCCTTGGAAAAGTACTAGTAGTAATAACTAGTGTGATAACAACGCAGAATTTTTCCAGTATAGTGATTCCAACAGCGATGGTGGACAAAAAGAGATACCGGTGAATAAGATTCGATTGCATTTGGATATTAAAACACAGAGAGTATGTTTCGAAGTATATAAGAATCTACATCTGAAGTTTAGTTTCGAGGGAAGCAAACTATTACAAACAACATCATATTTGACCGAAATTCCTTTTTTAACTGTACAACTAAACTGAAATCACTACAACTGAAATCATAAGTAAGAAATTGAATACTTCCGGCCATAATGTGAGCTGCTGTGACATAACTCTTCAGAATTCTGTTTAAAAAACCTAATTTTTCCTACGGGAAAAATTAGGTTTTTTAAACAGAATTCTGTTTCCGGATTCCGGATTACGATCCGGAAAGCAGAAGAATAGTGGAATTGCGTAACAAAAACTTAGAACAAATAACTAAATATAGACAAGAACAACGGGAAATTTTCTATTTGGACTAAATTTGGTATGACACAGTCACGAAAGGCTGGACTGATGGTTCGAAAATGTGTACGCCTAACATGCCTGCAAACAAAATTTGATAAAAAGGTAATAGATCGAATTAAAGAAGAAGTATCTAATATTACCGAAGAAGACTGGCAGAAAAGGATTTAAAAAATAATTTTAGTTGAAAAAAATATATGGAGATTGGACACTTCCATATTATTGGTGGAAATAGATTCATTATTGTTTCAAATAACGACAATGAGAGTGAAACAGAGAATATGGAAGAGGAATTATCAGAAGCTTTCAAAGAAAATTAGTGAAGTGTTTTTGAAGAGGTTTTTTTGAACATCTCTCAGTCAAAAAATCAAATCAAAAGTCTGCTGTACTTTGCCAAGCTTTCGCTTCTAGTGGGAAGCTTCTTCGGGGCCTATAATTTATTAAGTTGTGGGTTTTTTGCTAGTGAATAAAATTACAAATCATACTTACAGAAGCTTCCCACTAGACGCGAGAGCTTGGCAAAGTAGAGCAGAGTTTTGATTTGATTTTTTCACTGAGAGATCCCGTTAATCCATTTTACTGTACATTTCTCCAGTCGCTAAGATTCTCAATATTCCATGCCAGAAGCATACAGTGTCACCATTAAAGTGTGCACCATATGGGAAACTTTTTTTTCGAAAAGTTTCAATGAAGTTTAAATTTGGCAATTGTTTGTGCTTTAAATTTAATTTAAAATGATGCGGCCAACTGCGACCCACTGATGTTCAGTGTTTGTCAAATTCAACTTTTTTTTTTTTTAAAATTGAAAAAGTGCATTTCTAGATCGAATTTAACAAAAAATTACTTGAAAAAGTTGTGTCTACGGCAGTGGGTCACAGTTGGCCGCATCATTTTAAGTTACATTTAAAGCACAAACAAGTGCCGAAGTTAAACTTCATTAAAACTTTTCGAAAAAAAAGTTTCCCATATGGTGCACACTTTAATGGTGACACTGTATAAGGGGAACTATTGGAAGGTGGTATCACATGCTTGGTAGCTGAATTGAAAACTGAAGTCGTCACTGTCAACGCTTATGGCATGAAATGCCCTGATTGGCCAGCGTCGTTGGTGGGAAGCGTTCTGGTTGGTTGGAGGGATGACGTGTTTCGCTCGTCTGGAGGCACATTGATTATTGCTCTGGGCGACGCACGCATTCGCTGATTGTGGTGTACTGACCTTTTGTTTTGAATATGAAGGTTTTCCATGCATCTGAGACCAATAAAGCACGTCAAGTTAATTCAAATGTCAAGGTTTAGGTCATTATTTTTTTTGATTATTGTGGCATAGTACATCAGGAGTTTTTACCACATGGTCAATAGGGAGTATTATCTTGGAATTATGCGCCACTTGCGAGAAGCAATACGAAGAAATCGTTGGGTATTTTGAAAAAACAATTCATGGCTTTTGAATCATTCGTTATTGCTTGTTCGTAATTTTTTGGCCAAAAACAACACTTTAATTATGCCTCAGTCATTGCAGTCACCTGATTTGGCCCCATTTGACTTTTTTCCCCAAGATTGGAGAATTGGAAGAAACGCTGGCAAAAGTGTATTATATCTGAGAGGGACTACTATGATGAGTTTTTTAAACCGACACATAAACGTTACTTCAAAGTATCAAGTTAGAATTCATATCATTGTTCTATCAAATCATGTCTTCGACAGAATCGTTAAAACATGTCTCTCAACAAGTAGGAAACAGTCAATTTACCAAGTTTCACTGTATTTCGCTGTATTGAAACCGTTAAAGGAGTGGTTGATGAAACTTACCATTTGGAAGGTGGTCAGGTATTTTTTCCACCAGATGTATTTTTGGTACTTGGGTCCCATGGCGGCTACCATGTAGTAGAAATACATGACTATGTGTACAAGGGTATTCAACAGGGCGAAGAAAGTACTGTGGCCACCTAAAAATTGAAATTCAAGAAATGTATGCAAAAAACGAAACTCATTTTCAAGACACAAGATGAAGAAAATTATTATCACAATTGAGAAAACAATAAACTGGATTGCTAAGTTTTGGTTCACAGCCTTGAAACCAGCACTACATAAAATTGTTTTGAAGCTCTGTAGACGACAGAAAAAATAAAAAGTATCACTGATTTTGTAAACATTACATCATAAAGGATCCAAATCCCGTTTTTGCTACTTCAAGATTAAGGAATACACAATTGCACAAAGTGAATGAATATTCACATGTCTGGAAGATAGCTGTTTCTTTTATTCTTTTTTATGCAGGACGTTCCAACGAATACTGGACCCCCCTGTAAGTCAGGGGAAATGTTATTTCATTTTCTAGTGAACTGTCATCATTTTCAAAAATTTTTGTAATCACAGGATCTACTCAGTTTTGTAATAGATTTAAGTATGTGTCTCCATTGAGATTACATTCAATGAAGAATGGTCCAACAATATGATTACCAATAATGCCGGCCCTAACATTTAATTTTTGTGGAGTTTGCGAATGTGTTTCCATCACCAAATGAGGATCACATCGCTCCAGTAACGACAGTTATGTCTATTCACTTAACCATTCAACATGAAAAAAAACTTTATGTCTGAAAAACATGTATTGTATAATAGATTTGGAAATTGATCAATTTCTGGCTGAACACCTCTCAAAACTGAAGTCGACGATCAGGTTCATCACAATCTTTAACGAAAAAGCTAGGTATGTTATCATCCCCGCTTGTGAGTTTTGGTTTTAGTTTGTTGAGAGAATTGCAGATTTCAATTAGTGAAAAATGTTTTGAAGAAATGATAAGATTAAAGATTCGGGTGTTCATATGATTGTATGGATAGAGAATATGCACTTTCAAAAAATTGTGCGAATGCAATAACGATTTCAGAGGCATTTAACATCATCCCAGAATAGAATACTAGGAATTTTTTATGTACCTTTCTTATTTTGAATGTACGACCAGAAATCGGTAGGATCTTCTTTGATTGTCCTTTCAGATTTATTTCTATATTCTCTGTATCCTAAATTGATTTTTGTTTTGAGGGATCGACGAAGAGATCGGAATTTTCCTTTGAGAATACCTGAGTCTGTAGTTTTCAGTTTTCTAAAATTTTTTCTTTTTTTTTAATATCGTTGATTATTTCATTATTGAACCAAGGAAGATAGTTTCTAATGAAGTTCTGACTAATAGGAACACACTGACTAATAATTGGGGTTGATAATGAATAGAATAATTCTGTGGCTGAGTTAACTTCTGTACAATGGTCGATGGGCGATGAGTCAACATTTTGCATTAGAGTATGTAAAAGTGGAAAATTGGCTTCACGAAAATTATACCTGCTTTCTGATGAGTTATATGGTATTCCTTGTTCTGGTGATGAGAATTCAAAAATTATGTTCAGTGCTGGGTGATAGCCATCTTCGGTTAGAAGGGATAGTTCATCGTGGGATACAGAGCATTGAAAATTAGATAAGACAAGGTCAAGTAATCGATTTGAAATATTAAGCAGAGAATTGAATTGGTTTAGATCATGAAAACTATTGAATTGATGGAGATTGTCCAAGTTGTGATATCCATTTATGAGATTTTTCGTTTGAATTGGTATGGTATATTGAAATCATTGTAATCAGAATTTTGTTATCTTATAAACATTCAAATGACTCTAGAGTTTCAAATAATTCCAGGATATGGGCTTCGCTAGTACTTGGAGGTATGTAAATCACAAACATGAAAAAAATATTATGCTTGAATACAATGTTACAACCTATGACATCAATAGTAGGGAAGTCACCCTCGAATTCAGAAAGATCAATTTTAACAGCCTGACAGCCATCTCTCACTGCTGACAGAACGCCACCACCTCTAGATACGGAGCATGTTTCGAAGTTTCTGTCTTTTCTGAAGACCACATAATTATCCAAGTTGTAAACGTTGAATTGGATCTGCGATGGTAATGATATGGAAATCGGCTCCAGAGATAGACTTGTAAAAGTCATTTGTTTTTGTATTGAGACCTCTGACATTTTGATAGTAGCACTGTACATTGATGAGGGACTCCTGCTTAGACGAGCTTCCAATTGAAATGTAGCCTACAAAATGTCCTCTCCATATTCTCAAATTTTCTATAGGGACCTAAATATAGTTGGTGGTAAGTTTTCAAATTGACATCTCAGATATAATATATGATATTAACGTACATCCCAGGGCAGATAAAATCTCCAATACACCCCATATGTCAACAGAATAGTTATGTGCACAAAAAAGTCTATTAACCCCGAAGTTAATTGGGTTTTTTTCGTTTATTGGAGTCCGGTTAAACAAATTCTCTTTGTGCGCGTGAAAACGAGTCGGGATAAATCGGGCCGAGATTAACTTGGAATTAAATATCGAAATGTTTTTCTGTGGAGTGTGTGTGCCCGGGGATTTAATTTCGTCCATGTTTATCTCGTAAAAACCAATAAATGGTCTCGCGAGTGTCTCCTGGGTGTGCTCTGCTCCCCGCGTGCCCTAAACTAGGATCCAGTTTACACCGAATAGATTTTCTCTTTCCTTTGTCTGTTTCAGTAATAGGAAAAGTAGTAGCAGTAACGGTTGGTAACATTTTGAATGATAATTATTGGTTTTCCCACTTTGAATAATAGAGGAGTGAAGTAATAATTTTTATTCACGATTATTGTATAATGTAAGCATTATACGTCTGTTTGCTATACCTTTATAATACCCATTAATCCCGGCTGCACCTATTATTTTGGAATCATAGTATGGATCTCTGATTTTTATTCTTTACCAGAAATCTTCCTCAGAAAGTGTTTTTTGAAAAATATGATTGAAATCCGTTTAACGCAGTGATTCCCAAGTGGTCTATGTCGACCCCTAGGGGACTATGAAAATGGGGGTCCACGATAGTGGATCTCAACACATACACTGATAGTACCTATTTACTTACATCATTCTATCTTATAATATCAAAACAAATACATTATTTATTAAAGTACCTAAGAAGTAAAAAATTTATTATATATGTTTATTAAATTGTGTAAGTTGTAGGATGTTGGTATTCGCTTTATGGTCGCAATACAGAGCTCAAAGCGCAGTCTCAGAGCTTCGCTACCTTGCACTGACTTGTTCAATTCGTTACTCTATAAATACAAATATGGGACAAATACGTTAATTCGTTTCCAGAATCTTGAAAAGGAAAGTGCTAAGAAAATATTTTAAAAAATATAAACAGATAGAATATCACACAAATTCTAGTGAGTCAGTGTTATTTTGTTTGAGAGTGCTGGAGAAAAGTAAGTACATTATTTTTTATTGAATTTTAGTTTTGTACTCGTAGTTAGCAAAGATAGATAAATTACGCCAATCATGACTTGAGTTATTAGTAGTTTAATATTCAATCATGCAAAATTACACGAGTACTCCTCAATAGTTTCTTTTTGAAAGTTTTAGCAATCGGTATTATAATTACAGTG
>WOGN01010233.1:0-10479 GCA_015342105.1 Leptinotarsa texana | reverse complement strand
ATATTAATTTCATGTTATTTGAAAAATATATATTTGTATCAGTTTCATTATAAATTCATGATTAAGGAAAAATTGATTTCTGAGAAATTAAATGTTCATAAACGAAAGCAGTCTTTTCGCATGAAGTATATGGGAGAGTGTGTATGAAAGAGCCAGTTTTGAAAAACATCAAAAAAGTTAACGTCAGGTAATGGTTATTGAATAAAATTGCGAATTGTAAATAATCAGTTGAATAGTCATGGGTATTCAATCAAAATAAAATGAGATACCATGACAGAAATTAGTAAAATGACAACTTAAAGAAAAAAGGGAAATCGGCTCTTTCTAAGTAACATGTGTGTAAAAGAGCTGGTCATGTGCTATGAAAGAGCCGGGTTCGTCTTTACAAAAAAAAAACAGTATTTCAGCAAATAAAAATCACTTAATAAACTATTTATCTGTTATACAAATCTTATCAAACTGTAAAATTGCTCATTTCTGTGGAAATCAGTTATTCATCAGTCTTAAATAACAATCCACTCGTTCATAACTATTTAATATCTTGTTTAGAAAGGCCTGTAAACCGCAACATCCAGAGGTTGGAGTCTATGGCTACAATGAGGTGGAAATACCAACAGAAGTAACCTGTCCAATTTGTTTTGACCCTTTTTCAGGGATGATTTTAGGAGGAGCTTAAACAGTGCTGCATCCTAGAACTGGCTCTTTCAAAACCTCCACAAGTGGCTCTTTCAAAACATTTTGTCATTTGAGTTGTAACATCAAAATATAGCTATTTCGCTTAAACATTATGACATCAATATTATCGTAAAATGATGCTAAATATATACCTAGCAATACAAAAATATCAATATCAATGAACAAAAATACTTTTTTGTCCTAAAATCTTTGATGTGTGTTGTGTTGTGTTTGTAGATGACAGTTATTCAGTGTTGCCATACAAACATTAAAATCAAATTATGGTAAGATTTTGGTAATGGGTAGAAAATCTCATCGGCTTTTTCAAATCCTGGTTTTTTTCATATACACTCTCCCCTACATCTTTGAGAATATTTCTGTGATACTGATAATTTTGGTTAGAAGAAAATTTACCTATGACTTTTTGGGCTCGAAGCATATAGCGCTCTCAGGAAATTGTAATATCCTTTAATGAATAGTACATTCGAACTTTATATCTAAATATAATTTAAATTATTGAAAATTTCCAGTGTTCAGAGTTTGTATTCCACTTTCATCTCCACCAGACTTTACATAATGTTCGGAATGTTTTACAGGCCGGGATTTATCACACAAGAGCGATCCCGAACAATAATTTTCAAAGGCCCCGTGTTCGACCATTTACAAATACCTCTGGTTATATTGGGCATTATCCATTTTGTATTCATTATGTCTCTGCACAAAATGCGTGCCTATATCCATTTTCGTTATGCCATATGGAATATTAAAAGATATTAATATGCATGTGAACGATTCGTTTTGTTTTGGGCGTCGTCCTTCCTGAATTTATATGCGGGCGATGCTTTGTAATGGAATTAAAAAAATTAACGTTGTTTAAATGAACACGGATTTCATTCGCGTTTATATTTGATTTTGATGCGCTCGAATAATTTCCGAAATTAGACCATTGGCGGAACATCAGCAATTATTGTTAAAACATAAAGGGAAGCTGCTGAACTGAATATAAACGACTGATCCCTTGAGAACATCACAATTCAACCCTATGATTTTTATGAATCAGTGAATTCTTTTTACTTACAGAAACATTTTCAAAGCAAATATTTCGGATTGAAATATCTGCCATTTCTAATATGATAAAGGTTTATGTGAATAAATCGTAGATTATTTCATTGACTAATAAGTTGTCAATAGATTCGGGAATGAAAAATGAAATAAAAATAATTGCAAACTTAAAAATATTGAAAAACCAGAAGCGAAATATTCATATGTAGGAAAATATGAAAAAAAACAAAGAATATGAAAGATATTACAATACTATCTGTAGAGAAAGCAGATTGTGACCTCAAATGGAAACGAATTGGTAAATGAGATAAACAATGTCAGGTGAAATGTCAATAATATGTAAATAATTAACTAAACACTAATTGAAAAATTAACCAAACACTTAGCATTTCCAGGTATTGCCTTCCAGCCCTTTTATCTTCAAAGGTAAAAACGAAAACCTTTTTCATGGACAAGCTAAGATACATGTAGATATGTATGTTCTGCTTCCCGTGTGAAGCTGGGTCGGTGAAAAATTAAGAAAGCTGAAAACCCTTTTTTGATGTTCTAGAGAATGTAATTCAAAACTTATAAGACTCACAAACACATATTTGAAAAGTTCATTAAACTTACCACCTACAACCGTGAGATCAGTAGATAACTTACCTAAAAATAAAAAAATATGTTAAAAATGACTATCAAGTGAGGGAATATAACTTGATGAATTTTTTTTATCGTTTCATTATTTTTTCACTATAAGTCTATATTTTATTCCTTTAAAAATATTCACCACTACATTTCACAAAATTATTACAATCAATTGGCTAAATTCATTTAGTTCACCCTTGCCTCAAGTATTACGGTATGGAATATTTCTTAAATTGAATATGTGTGATTATCGAAGAAAACAACGGATTGATCATTTGGATCAAATGGTTTGTTTTTTGCATGATTTTTGCGACTCAACATATTCCCCGCTATCATCATGAATCCTAGTAAGTATGTATCAAGATGATGAAGTAGAAGGCTAAAAACTCCATTTCCCAAAAACTAATCTGTCCTAAAAATATACTCTCTCAATTTAAACAAGATTCCTATGGCTGGGATTTATTCAAATACGCGAATGAATCTTATTTACGTATTGTCATCGAAGACATGGGTGGACTCAACCCATTCCATGAAAAACGTAGAAATTATGAACGAATTGAGTGTTTTCTTATGATGTTATCCGTATTTGCTACTGAAGAGCCGATAAGGCAAGTGTCTTACAGCGAAACAACGAATGTCTAGCAGTGAGGATAACAGTGTTTCCATATAAGTGATTCTTTCTTTCATGAATTATATTGTGTAGGAATCCTGTGAATGATATCTGATTCGCTTCCATTACTAACGTTTGGAATACAATAGTAATAGAGAAAAGGGTTTTTCGTGTTATTTAGCGATCATATAATAATATTTGTTTGGAAAGTATTTT
Source organism: Leptinotarsa texana (assembly GCA_015342105.1). Taxonomy (NCBI): domain Eukaryota; kingdom Metazoa; phylum Arthropoda; class Insecta; order Coleoptera; family Chrysomelidae; genus Leptinotarsa; species Leptinotarsa texana. The sequence continues at coordinate 7,289 of WOGN01010233.1, read as the reverse complement.
TTTGTGTAATTTTTCGTCCAGTTTTTCCTCCAGTTTGTGTCTGAAAGTTACTTCTTTGTATGTACTACACATCTTTGTATGGAGTTAATTTTTGAAACTGATTGCTTCCTTCCTTTCTTTTGTATCGAGATGGAGAAGTAGAAGGCCAAAAACTTTCTCAAAAATTAATTATTTCCTTAAAATATACCTTCTGAATTTAAATAAATATCTATTGTAGATTTCAACAATTGTTTTTTCATTGAAAATACACTATTTTCAATAGAGATTAGTTTTTTGGGAAAAAACTTCCTGGCTCTCTACCCCTCCATCATTAAACAGAAAAATGGAAGTTTCGAAGGAAAGGGGCAGAAAATAACTACAAATGAAAACTCTTTATAAAGGTATGAATATCATACTCATCTTCATTTCTCCATATAAAGTGTTTCGCTTGTAGATAGTTCATTTTTTCTGTCTTCCCCACATTTTTCTGACTTTTCGAATAAGCCTATTTTAAAAAGAATTCATGAAAAAATGTCCTGTCATATTACCCAGATAAGCAAGTCTTCCTTTCGAACTAGTTAAGAGCTTTCATATGATCTCATAATAGCAAAAATTTTATTTGGTAACAAGTGCGTCAGTAATTTCAGCTGATGAATTAAATAGCGATGATTTTATTTGTCTCTTCTTCCATTGGTTATTCCCCTGTAAACTAAATTCTTCCCTCTCTCTTCACGAATAGCTGTCATGAAGGACCTTTTATTAGACAAGGTTCCTCATAATGGAAAATTTTTAATAAATTAATCTACTTGGGGACCTGCCGAAAGTTTCATTTAGCAAACCGAACAACAGTAAATCACTGAAGCATTTCTTTAATATAAATTATATATTCGAGGTGACAACACCCTTTCAGTTAAAGGGTTAGTAATATATCAGTATACCTTTTGAGCCACCTCCATGATATATTCTCACCAGACCATAAAATATGTTTATCTAGACGCACAAAAGGCGGTTAATTATGCACCGAGTTGGCCGAGTAAATGCGACAATCTATACGGATTCGTTTGGTGCGTTTTGTTTATTGTGATTGAATTATGCCAGGACGCAGACACATTTGTGCAGTTATTAATGAGCAATAACTCCACCTACATCATATAATATTAATTTTCCACTACTGGACACCGCATTCGAATAAATATAACTGTACGTCAGCTGGGTCATATTTCATAAAGCATTATTTCGCTACGAACTTCATTACAGGTTGATTCAATTAGCTTTCCACTATTCCCGTTCTATCGCATTTACGTGAAATACATACGAATGATTTATGTTCATTGAAGTGGTACGAAAGAGAGTATTGCCAGGAAGAATTCATTTTTTTTCTTGAACTTCAAAGTGATCGTTTGATAAATGATTTAAATGTGTTGATCAAAGTTGGGCACTATAGATTCCAAAGGAATCCGTTTTAAATACGCCAGAATTGGATTAGGTTATTCCACAAGGTTCTGATACAGGTTCTTTTTTATTTACCCTATATATCAAAAATATATTTAATTTTTTAACAAATATTTCCATTGCTTTTCCTGAATATAAATCACAATCACTGCACTCTTGACAAGTTTATGACTACATCAACCGAAGCAGAATTATTTTTCACTCAAGATGAAAATGAGGAAATTTTCAATTGATAATAATATTTTCTGGAGAACTTTTGGGAAGGCCAGCAAGAAGCAATTGTAGTATAGTTAAACATCTAGACCTTCCAAGACGAACAGCAAAACTTTTCCTTTATATCATTTATTTCATTGTCATATTACCAGATAGAGTTCAATTATTTACCGTTAATATGTCTCAATTTTGTTAATTTAACATTTAAAAACATTCTTATTTTTTATCACAAGTATTTGCTTTAACTAGTCTTGAACCATCGTTTAACTTCTTCCTAAAATGTATTATTTTTTATTCATCTGAATCATCTGAAATAATTTCGATCAGTTTATATCTGAAATAATTTATAGTTTATACCTGAAATAATTTCCATCAGTTTATATCTGATCAATTAAGGGTATAATATTATGTTTTCTAGTTTTTTAATATTTTTTATCATTGAACAAATATCATTTTCATGACATCAGATACTATTTAATATTTCTCGAGGTATGTTTTTATACTGATCCAGTTTTTCTCACAGCAATTTTTAAGTCAGATCAAATAACATTTGAGAGCTATTCTCAGTTGTTACCTCGGGAATCTCTAATTCTCTTATTAGTCATTTAAGATTCTTTATATTGATTAGGTAAGAACTACTTATATAAAATTATTGTGCTTATATCTTTTTCTTCTGCTGCTGTTGAAACGTAGAACGTATGATAAGTGAAATATTACCTCTTTCCTGTGAATGATATCTTAATCAATTCCATGAAGAATGTTTGGAATACAAATTGAGTAGAAAAAAGTGTTTGTATGATTTATTGTTCAAATAAAAGTAGTCATTTCGAAAGAATTGTTCTTCGTGTAATTCAATGTTCATATGAAAGTAGTTGTTTCGAGAGTGTTCAAGTTTGTGTCTGAAAGGTACTTCTTTACATAATCTACACATCTTTGTAACGAGTTTGTTTTGGAATCACTTGCTTTCTTCCTTTCTTTTGAAGATTCCCACATTTTTTTGTATAATGATGGATACGTAGAAAGACGAAACCTATCTTTCCCGTAAAACAAAAGATTGCAACATAATTTATCCTAACTCATGAGAGAATCACCAGAAATTCAAATCGAAGATTATTATTTGTCACTGAGGGTTAACTATCAATGCAATTCGTATAAACAAGTTTCTCAACTTCTGAGAGTTGTCATTCGTATGGGGGCGGCAGCTGATTAACGGCAAAAAGAGAACAGAACAGAACAGAACAAACCTGACCTTACAGCATAAATAAGTATCATATTCTCAAAAATGCAGTGAATTCAACGAATTATTATGAGACAAAATGAATTATCTTGTTCGCTTGTTTTCCGATTTGGTACTTGTTTTTTCTGTTCAATCAGGCTACATTTCATATATAAACAGGGGCATTCAGTTTCTGATATCGTCAATCTGTTCCCTGATTTTTTATGTCGGATGGTAGTTTATTTTTATTTTGATGTTGATTAATATTTTTTTTTCATTCTTTCATGGTTTCATAAGGGCCAAAAGCTTTAGACCTGAGTTTTAATATTATTTGGTTCACTTTTTTACGTTTTCGCTGAGAGTATTTTCACTTTCCAAAGAAATTACTAATTTATAGATCAAAATTATATATTAGCACATTCGATCTTCATTATCCAACGTACATTACTGCCAATCAACCAGCATTCTTAATAATTTTATCAGACGAATAATTTTCGTTGAGTCTCGTTGCATGTAATTTTCCTTTCTTGCCTCGATTGCTTTTTTTTCAACCAATGTTCGATATCTTGAACTAGCAACATCCTTTGAAACTAAATTAACGCCGCTGGCATTTTATTATAAACTAATGAAATGCAATTTCGAATCGGTGTGAAAGCTACGCCATATTCCATCTCGTCCTTTATGTTTCTGAAATATTTCCAATGTACAATTATATTCCCCGAAGAATTCTCCCGTCATGAACTTGTTAAAGTCCCACCGTATCGATCGCGCAGAACTTCCAACATAGCTTTATTAATCCTCTTTTGAGGTCTTATTACGAACTGAGGAGGAAGAGGGATCTTTGATTGCTTATTGTGGTTTGGAAACGAAGCCCTGGGGTCGACCTCGTCCTTTGCACTCACTCTTACCCGCCTTTGTAAGGATTCAAACTTACAAATGTCGTCAAATATTTGCCTGGTGTCTTATTTGTCTCGTTTCATTCACGAGCCGAGACAATGGATTTACTCGAATGAAACTGGTGAGGTATGACTTGAGAGACGTTTATCACCTCGGAAGTTGCGGAGACGGATTGTACGTGAGTTACAGATAGGTAGCCTTTTGTTGTTCCCAACTTGGTTATTAACGGATCCAGGGGGTTGAAGTGGGCGAAAATCCGTTATAAGGACGTATTGCAACTGACGCAGAATGAGATCGTTGAAATGTGAAGCCAGCACATCATTAGTCACTATTTCAGGGACTGTCTCTTTCTACGGTGTGAAGGTAAATCTCCAGTGATATTTCAGACTTGATAAACAGAAATATATCTGTGTATATCTATCTGAAATGGTACTTCATCAAAGGAAGTCCCGAATTTTCCAACGGATGAAATGTAAATATATTGGGAAAATTTTAGATTCTTGACGGATATTTTGATGATGGTTTAAACATCAAATCCTAGAAAGTCGTGACGATTACTTAAAACTTATTTGATAAAGGTACCTTAAAATTCTTTTATCCACGACTATTGTAAAACGTACTCATTATACGTCTGTTTGCTCGACCTTGATAATACTGATTAATCACTGATTATTGAGACATTAATCACTGCTGTCAGATGTTTCCTTGACTTAGCTATAATATGACATTGTTTTGCTGCAAACAATCGGTTTTTAAAATTTCATTGTGTAAACCACCAGATATTTTCAATTCAGTTCTGTACGTACAATAAAAAAAAATGAAAAAGTGAATTTTTCTATACTAGATTCGAACCCGAGACCGTGGTTGGAAGGTAAGGAGCACCTATTCTGAGCTATCAACGACTTTGAATATTCGTGTCATATCTGTTTATAAACATACCATGTTTTTCGAAACATTTTATACATCGAAATAGATTTTTAAAACAAAACAAATTTGAATCAAACCTGTAACCATTATTGTTTGTGGGCGTAGATTTTTCGGTGTTTTGATATTTTGTGTTGAATTGTGTTAAAAAACGAACTAAAAATAGATATAGAAAATTGCAAAAAATTCAGTAATAAAACATAGTCAATAAATACTGAGTTCACAGATAGCATATACAAGGGGCTTACAAAATATAACAGAATACTAGGAATTTACTTTACCGCCAACAAAATATTAAGAAATTTCAAAGTGGTGCGTAAATTCATTAGAGACGTGTATTTTCAAAATTCAAAAACTGGTTTAGAAGCCAAATCTCTACCAAGCTTCTTATAAATTACATTGACATAGTTCAGACAGTAGCGGGTTGGTTAGCATGAATGTTTCATTCCACTAATTCAGTCCACCACAATGTGAACGTTTGGTTCGTATCTAACTGTGGAAATTTCGATTTACACAGTTTGATCAGTGCTAGAAATTGTATGATAAAAGGTGAAACCTCATTAATATTACTTCACAACTGTTAGATAATGAATTTGCTCATCTACGATTGGCTCGACAGAGGTGTTGAGTAGTATTTGCTAAACTGATATTGGTTCTAACATGCTAAGTAATGGATACTGCCTAATTGGATGACAAAACTAAACTCTGTCCATCCAACAAACAAAGTAATCCAAACAATGATAGACACGTGATCAGTGCATGATCACCACCCATAATAATTGTGTCTATTGGGTGAAATAAACAAACCTCCTTAAGCAGCCAATCAGATTCAACTGGTCAGTTACGGTTTAACACCTGTGGTGTGTACAAAAATGGAATTTAAAAGCTTGAAATTTTTACAGTATCATTTATTGAAAGGGTTAAAGTAACTGCTAATTAGTGTCCCTACACTCCACCTAAAAAAATCCTATACCCAGCCGCATATCATAAAAAAAATTGGACGTTCTTTGGTGCGACTCTATACAAGCAACCTTATGGAAGATCGCATACACTATGCATGATAATGTTTTAGAGCACTGTGTTGCTTAAATTGACAGAGTATAGAGTTCATTACCCAACAAGAAACTTTTCATATAATTGACGTATCTTTCAATAATTATCAAAAGAAACCTACTTGATGAATTATACTTAACATCAAGATGATTATTATATCACAGCTGTGGGGATAAATAGTTTTGAGTGACTAAGCTCTTCATCAAAAAGTTTGATCATCTAATCAACCTATTTATGACTTCCACAAAATGCTCTGTAGTTATGAAGAATATATACAAATTATCTGAATTTAATGTGATACCTAGTTCATTCGAAACGGGAAGAAATAATAAGATATCAATTATTATTACTGCTAGTCATTTCGTAATTGTAGTTTAAATGCCACCGGACCGTGTATGGCCTTAAGACAACGTCCAGCCCACAGATGAAGAAGATACACACAATATAATGCCACATAACTATAAACTTGTTACAAAACAAGCAAAACCATGTAATTTCTCATCTCGAAGATCAATAAAGAGATAGATAAAACCAGTTGCAGACCAATTATGAAAGAAAAGATGGCAAAGATAAAATTTCTATGGCCAATTTACGCCCATGTCGCCATCGGATGAAATTAAAATTGTTTTATACGACCGTTGACATCGGCTAAATAACGTACCTCCATGCTCAAGAATTGCCTCTGCGATAATTAATAGATTTTTGGGAAGTGTCGCAATATTTCACTCAAAGAGTTATTTTGGAGGCGGGATAAATCTGCATAATTATCAATTAGTATGTATGAGGACGACTTGTTTGCTAAATGGGTATTGTTTTATTTTGATGAACGAGCAGCTGACGTTTTGAAAATTTTATGTATGAAAAACAAATTTGAATAGCCGCTCATTTCTTACCTGCCATGTTTGTAGGTGGGGAAGATAAGATAAATGTCTTCTTTCATGCATAATTTACTATGATTATTTCTTTACCGGATATTTCTGATTATAATTTCAAGCAAAGTATGCAACTATAACGAAGCTAATAAAAAAAAATTGAAAGGAGTGAAAGCACAATTATAAGAAAATATCACTTAGGCCGTGATATTGATAATTCTACCAATTTTGTGATGGAATAAGATACTTCTGACCTAACGATATTTTAGTATATTTAAGAAGTCTCCTAATGGCACATATTTTCATTGATAGTTTTTTTGTTTGAAGGTGGTTGACAATATTTCGTGGTGTATTTCATCAGTTCGGACTTCCATTGTCTAATCTAATATAAATTGATTTCAAAACCCTGAAAAAAATTATAAAATTAATAAGATTAACTGAAAATAACAATTTCATTAAACAAAAACTGAAATTACAAAGAATCAACATACAAGCTACAACCAAACAAATAAAATTAAAATATTAATGAAAGCTGAAAAAAAATAAAGATTAAAAAATGATTATTAACAAAAATGAAAGAACTAATTGAAAAAATTGAAAAGATTTCAAACCAAGTTATGTCACGACGTTTCGATTGTTAGTATCCACAATCGTCTTCGGGTGATAATTGGACTTATTCCTCC
>WOGN01010232.1:0-10479 GCA_015342105.1 Leptinotarsa texana | reverse complement strand
CCCTGGATGCCCTCCACATCAACAATCGATGAAAATGTTGAGAAAGTGAAGAAAATTGTTATGGAGAATCGTCGAATCATTATTGGGGAAGTTGCTAAGAATGTAGTCATATCGGTTGACTCATGCCATGCAATTTTTCCGGAAACTTTGGACTTGAAGCTTGTGGCAGTAAAGTTGGTTCCGAAATTACAAAATTTTGACCATAAAAACCGTTGCATGAGCATCGTTCAGGAACTGTTTAATGACGTCAACAGCGATATAGATTTGCTTGAATGGGTCAAAAGTGGTGATGAATCATGGATATGTGGTTGTGACAATGAAACCAAAGTCCCATGAGAGTCAAAAATAAAAAAGCACAACAAGTTCGATCAATTGTCAAGTTTTTACCGACTGATTTATTCAATTACCGTGCTGTAGTACATCAGAAGTTCTTATTACATGGTCATACGGTCAATCAGGAGTATTTTATTGGAGTTATGCGTCGCATGTTAGAAGCAATACGAAGAAAACGTCCGGTTTTGTGGAAAAACAATTTAGAGCTTCTACACCACGATAGTGCACCCGGTCACTCGTCATTTTCGTAATTTTCGAAATTTTTTGGCAAAAAACAAATCCGTAATCATGCCTTGGACACCATATTCACCAGATTCAGCTCCCTGCGACTTTTTCTGTTCCCAAGATTGAAAAGACCCGTAAGAGGACTGCGCTTTGTGACGATTGAGGAGATGATACACGAATTGCTGAGAGAGCTCAAGCACCTAATTGAGCAGACCTCGTATATAGAGAAAATACTGCAAGGTGAGTGTCTAGGTACACAATGGATACTAAATGGCGCCTGCATTCTTCCCAGAACTGTGTAGGTAACGAATGAAGATTCAGCTTGATCCTAAGCAGGTCACCTTGTGTATGGAGGGTAGAGGACATAGATATATCACAACTTACTCTTATGAAAAAAGTTTTTGGAGCAAAGTAAGCATGCTCGTGTTTTGCGACATTGAAGAGATTGTCCTGCTGTCGTCCATAGACTTAGAATGCTGGTTCTTCCTTCCTTCAGAGGATTGGGAACCAGCACTACTGGTTAGGTTGCTCCATGTTCCAATGGTGTGGAAGGATCCTACCTACTGCGCCACTTTTGTCGAAAGCACCAACTACTTGAAAATGGAGAACGATCGTTACCACTGTGCGATATAATATAATATGTCAATGTTTCTTTTGCGTGAAATTATTCGTATCGTACTATATTTTGCCAAGTAAAACAGTAATGGGCCCCTAACATCCTCCTGGGAATGAATAGGTATCGAATGTCGGCCGTAGACTTTTCAAATTCGAGTCTATGTATTGGGATGAATATGAAAAGAGATAGTGAGGAGTTTGAATTCAGAGTGTTCAAAGTGTCACCAAAATGTTTACTACAACTACTTATGGTACCGGAGTTATTAGAAATCTGTTTATATTTTGCTATATAAACTTTCAATAATCATAGAATTCTTATACAGGATGTTGTCAACTTGAAAGTTTTGAATACGGACCTGTAGTTTAGCTGAATAAGGTGATCATCATTTACATTATAATTTTTCATTTTGGCCTCAATCATTTTTCGAAAGAAAGCAATATTTACCTTAAGTATCTGTATAATTTCCAATCTTTTTCTTACAGCCAAAACTATTTAAAACGGCAAGTAACTGATAACAATGAAATGTTTTTTTTGTGAAAATACTTTGAATTTACAGAGTTGAACTTATCGAGGTGAACTAAAAAGTTTGCCCTTTCTACATCACACATCGTCTGAAAAGTCCCGAAACTAAGGAAGAAAACACGTTTTTATTTGTTCAACATTGACCTTGTCCATCAACGTACTCTCCATCAAGAGTTACACAATCATTTCAGCACCGCTTTAATATTTCAATACCACTTTTGTGAAACTATTTATCTTCTGCTTCGAAATAGGCGTGAGTTTCAGCAAAAACGTCTTCATTCCAGCGAAGTGTTTTACCAATGAGCATTTTCTGAGGTCTGCGAACAGCCAGTAGTCGCTGGGTGCCAAATCTGGCGAATGCGGCGGATGTATGAGCAATTCGAAGTTCAATTCATGCAGTTTTGCCATTGTTTTGATCGACTCGTAACACGGTGCAGTGTCTTGAAAAAACACCTTTTTTTCTTTGCCATATGAGGTCGTTTCTTTGCAATTTCGACCTTCAAACGATGCATTAACACTATATAATATTCATCGCGTTAAATACACTTCGCACATCCCAAAATACCGAGGCCATAACCTTTCCAGCGATTGTTGTAGTTTCGGGTGCTTTGGACGAGGTTCACCAGTTGCTCTCCTCTCAGATGACGATCGTTTCCATTCCGAAGTCAAGTGATGGAACCATTTTTCATCCATCGTCATATATCGACGCGAAAACTCTGGTTTTTTATGTTTAAACATGGTCAAACACTGCTCAGAATCATCAAGACGTTCTTGTTTTTGGTCGACAGTGAGCTCGTGCGACAACTACTCTGAACATAGCTTTCTCATAGTCGAATAATCATGCAATATAAAGTCAACACGTTCTTTTGATATCTTTAAAATGTCAGCTCACCAACGCAACTTCACTTTTTAACAATGCAAAGCGATTTTATGTTTTTTTTTTGTTGTTCTTATGAGTCAGTGGGTTATGCTTGAAGACTGACAGTAAACAAATCTAAAGAAATTGAATATAATCCAACGCTCTTCATGGTATTAGCCAGGGGAGTAGGTATATTGGAGACTGGCTTGAATTTTCAAAGTTCATTTCTTTAGATTTGTATACTGCCAGTCCTCAAGCATAGCCCACTGAAGAATCAATTACATTTCGGATATGCAGTTGGTTAGTACCTCGTCCACTAGATGGAATGACATTTTGTTGTTCGCTCCAACTTAGAAAGAGGAATGAAATACTCTGAAAGAATTCCGATTTTCGTTTACGGAATATCATTGACTTTAGGTCGATGATGGCCACTATCTTGCACTATTGAGTGGCTACTAAGCCTGAAACCAGTCGGCAAGTGTGCCCGTTCCAAAATTGAAAGTCGACTCTTTCAGTCGTTTTGCCAATTCCATTTGCAGAAAATTTTCTGTGAACATTCCTGCACTGACGCTTGTCGGATATAATACAACGCCCTTCGTGGTATTAGCTAGGGAAGTAGTTGTTTTATGATAGGCTTCAGTTCATTCAACCTACTGTGCATGGTCGCTGTCTCTATAACCACGTTAGAAGTCAGCGAACCAATTGTTATTTCTGATGCAGCAGAGTCCTGATAACACTTTTCAAGCCATTGTTTCCCATGAAATTATTTTTCAACATCAATAATTGATGTTTTTGAAATTGTTTTTGATTCATTGTTCTGAAAATAACAAAAGTAGTGTCACTCTTAGGACCGAAACTTTTCAGCCCAGGTAGTATATGAAGTTCTCAATTTCGATTGTTATATTTTCCATATTGTAACATGTGAAAAACTACAGAAGAAGTGTCAAACAATAATTCCACAAATATCCAAAAAAATATAAAGTAATAATTCGCCTAATTGAAAAACAACTGCTGACCTCAGTTGTGAAAAAAGTGGACTCGAGAAAAAACGTTGCTTTTGGGTATCATGGTAATAGAAATTCAAGCATGATATCTGAGAAAAATTTAAAATTATACTCTCCTATCAATATGATGATACAGCATTACAGTCAGCAAGTGTTGCGAATTGTATCATTCATGGAACAATAGAAATCCATCACAGAATTGTGTAGGAAGATAATAGTGAAATATAGAATGATAACAACAGTGTGCGGTTGTACACATGTTAATTCAGGATTTGTATCGATATTATAGATGATATCATCACTTCATGATTACATGTTTTGCAAAATTTATTGCCTACTTACGCATTATTCATAATTGGAAAATTACCCTGTCTTACTGAATTAGCATAATGCTGGTCCGCAAAGTAAATAAAATTACAGCTGCGGATAATATATCTTAAAAACGCAGTGAATGGACGTGAAATTACTAGTTTACAACAAAGAAATGCGTATTTTTGTATTATGATTTTTTTTTAAGTAAACAAGGTGTTTTCAAATGTCATATAAATACTTGGGAGTGACTTTGAGGAGAAAACTACATTCTGATATATTTTGTTTATGATCTAATGAGTTACTGAACTTTCAATATTGAATTTTATTAAACGTATTTTATATTTACGAAGCTATCAATTTCAAACTTGGCACAACTTTCTGTTCCGATTGTACATGAAACAGCTATGAAAATGTATGGATCTTTAATGGGGCCCGAAAGCCTACTTTAAATTCTCTAAATTTAACGAAAAAATCGGCATCTTCAGAAAAAATCTGAAATTGAATTTTTCAACTATCTTTTGGACACTACATTAATTTCAGTCAATGAAAGATTTGAACAGAATGTGACGACTACCTCTGTTTTTGTTTGAAATTTCATCAAAGATCGTAACTTACAAGAACTGTATCCAAATGTATGGATAGCAATGCGCATATTCTTAACTATACCTGTAACGGTTGCTAGTGGGGAGAGGAGTTTTTCTGAGCATAAGCTGATAAAAACCTATCTGCAATCGACAATATCGCAATTCCGATTGACAAACTTGGCAACTTTGTCAATCGAGAATGAAATCACTGAAAACCTCGATTTTGATAAAATATTAAAAGAGTTTGCTGATAGAAAGGCTGGAAAAGACAAATTTTATAGTTTTTTTTTATTAAATAGTAATTTTTTTCATAAATGGTATAAATCTCGCCCAGGGCGCTGACAGTGCTAAAACCGGTACTGGGAATGAGGGTTAGGTGAAAGCACTTGAATGGCCTACGAATAGTCAGAACTTGGAAGAAGTCCAGTAATCGCCCGAAGACGATTGTAGATACTAACAATCGAAACGTCGTGAAGTAACTTGGCTTGGAATATTTTAATTTTTAACTTTCATTTTGGCATGAAAACCTTGTTGTGGTCATATAATTTGACAAATTGCCATTTGATCATTGATGCGGTTAATTTGGTGAACATTCGGAATCTATGCTTGAAAATTCTTCAATAACTTCGTCCAGAGATAGTTGAGTTAGAATAAAAGAATTAGTGTCTTGTGAACCAGTAGAATAGTATAATGTCAATTTCATGACCTATAAAAATTTTAACGATTCTGAGTTTGATGATATGAACTTTGTGAACGTCTATCGAAAGATCAGAAATTCTAAATCAAAATTCGAGAACACGATGATTTGTCTGTCGACATGGAATTTTATATATCGGGTTCCTATAAAACAAACAGTAAATAATGTTTTAGCCACTCTCAATGATTGGGTAAGAAGAAAGCTAACAAAGATGTGCAAGAGCAAGTCGTGGATTTTTCGTCATACAATGTTCTATTCTACTGATTTGCTAAGTTATATTTGCCCAAGTATTGTTCCCTTTTATTGGAATATCCACCCCATTCACTCAATCTTGTCTTAGTGGCCAGTGGAAAATTCGAATGAAAAAGTAAAGAGTTTGGAAAAGGGAGTATATTGAATTGGATACGGTGGGAATTGTGGAGAAAAAAATAAAAAGAATTACAGCAAAAATCCTCTTATTTTCATTTATGAAGCTATTACTATTCAGAGTATCATATTTTGTCCAAGCATTAGATCATTATTCTATTGAAAACACCATTAAAAATTTTCAAATTCGTAATAGAAAATTTTGAAGAACTTCGTGACTTTTTCAATTTCTCCGGGGATCACATTTCATAATAATTTGAAATGAATATCTGTGAGAACCTATTTCAGTGCGAAATAATAACCCAAGTTTACCAACTAACAAAAACATAAAAAAACTATTGAAATCTTTAGGTAATAAGGGACGGCTGTCGTTTGGGCATTGTTGCAACAGATATTGTAGTCAATTCAATGGCCATTTAGTCAGTACTTGAATGGAGAGGTATCACTCACAACTTAACACCTCTTTGTACAATTTTGAAGGACTTATCCACACCTTGTCCCGTTTTAGACTTGTGGTCTCGAAAAAGGTCGTCCTTTGTTATTGTGAAAGAAGTGCAACTATTTCCTGGTGATAAAATTCCTTTTGTCAATAAAGATGGACGTATTGTAATAGTGAAGAAATCGTTTTATGTTGGGAGCACCATGAGTCGTACACATGCGATAAAAATATTAAATTGCTAGCGAGTGAATAATAATTATGTTTATTGATCTTAGATCCAACCACAAGAGAGTTCAGTTCCTAAAAAAAAAATGAAAATCGATAACAAACTACAGATTACTCACACAGCATGTTTGGAAGAGAAACTTAGGAAAATGGAAAAAGATAGAAGGTGATGTAGGGTTTTGCCTACAACTATTTAGTTTAGAAACATTTCATTTCGTTATTGATTTTTATTTTTGTATCATCAATTCCTGTTAGGAAATCAACTTTTCATAACTCTATCATCGAGCAGTCGTACAAAATATCCATCTGCTTGGGTTTTTTACGTTAATTCTTTTATTTTAATTTTTACTCAGAATTTTTGTACTTTTTCATCGCATATCATTGAAAGGTTCTCGTCTCTTGAACCGAACGTTTATTGCCGAAAACATATGGATATTTAGAACGAAGTCTAGTAGACACTCATTGTTAACACTTTTATGAGTTAAGACAAGGGCCCAAGTGGTTGATCATTTGTGACTAAATTTATGACTCGTCCTTTTGTCAGTGAGGAAGTTATTTTGAACTACATTTCTTAGCCGAGGCATTCATCTTGTTCTTATTGCTATTGCTCATTCAAGGGTTTGCGACGAGAACTAAACCCGTTCTACAGTGTCCTCGCTCTTCGAGAAAAGACTTCGCGTTAGTTTCTTGAGGTTACCCTGTAATTTTTCTTTTTCGTGTTATGTTTGCCACTGTGTTTTGGGTTAATAAATTTTATCGTCGAGTACGCTGAATAATAATTCACCTATCACTAGTCCTGACATTAAAAATATAATTTCGGGCTGTATGTATTCATACATGCAATAAAAACGTTCTCCAATTAATACTCTCTGAGATGAATTGAGCTGACATTACCAAAAAATTCAAGATGATCTTGTACATAGTTGTATACTTTGCCTATTTTATATTCGGTTCCCCTTTCAAATAGATCCATGTGGAGATATTCTCAGTTTGTTTGAAGAGCGCATTGTTATATTAGTGTTTCTAATTTTGTTTTATCATCAGGTGTTCTAAATAATTGGTGTCCCAGAAGCAAGATTTCATTGGAATAGAAAACACAATTTTTGGTATTTTCATTGTTATTTTTATTGAATTATGGAGTCAATCTAATATAAAAAATGGATGTTTGTTGGTTGATTGGTTGGTAAGTGATAACTGCGAAAACTGAAATTGCTAAATATGAGAAAAGTACATCTATTAAATATGACTCATAAAGTACTAAAATATAGGACACCAACATATCTATATGACAAACTAAGTAAAATAGGAAATCTGCACTCGTAACTCGGGGTTACTGGCAATGTACAAACATAAAACCTCCATTTTTCAGCGATCTTTCACGTACCTACAATGCCTGTAAGTTCTTGATTACAGTACATATACTCTGATGAACTTCAAAAAAAAGTTGAAATCCCTATTATCAATATGAATATTAAATGTCGAACTCTGCATCTACGGAACGGATAATGACCAGCAAAATAGACAGCAAAATTATTCTACAATGTAATAGAATTATAGTCATCGTAGATAATAAAGTTAAGATAATTAAAAAAATTGTAAATCAATATTGTATTTCCATGGTTAAGTTGAAAAACGCCCACGGGTGACACTTTGCCACTTTATCTTTGTTGAATACCTATTATTGTTATCTCTTTACATATGTGTTCAAAGATGAACAAAGATGATTTATTATTATTATTATTATAAACTTCTACATCGCTCAACCGATCAAGATGAAACTTGACATGTATCAGTAATTTTTTATAGAGAAGGTTTCTAGGCTATCAATTTTTCTGTAACTGACCGCTAGATGGCGCTGTAGAACAAATTTTTGAAAGCACTGTTCTATAACGCTGCGCACGCCTGAGTTTGTAGATTATGATTCTGTCAAAATATTGGAACAGCAGCGATATAGCAACATAGTACTAGTCTTCTACTATATAAAAATGGATGTTTGTTGGTTGGTTGGTTGGTTGGTTGATAAGTGATAAACTTCTACATCGCTCAACCGATCGTGATGAAACTTGACTTGTATGAGTAATTTTTCATAGAGAAGGTTTTTAGGCCATCAATTGTTCTGTAACTCGCCACCAGATGGCGCTGTAGAACAATGTTTTGGAAGCACTGTTCTATAACGCTGTGCACGCCTAAGGTCGTTGATTCTAATTCTGTTAAAACATTGGAACAGCAGCGATACAGCAACATAGTACAAGTGAGATATAAAGTTGTTTGTGAAATAACACATTGGGCAAATCGGCCCAACACCTTCGTTAGCACATACTCATTCTTTTGTCGAAAATTTCCATGAATATTTTGAATATATGTGTTTGAATTTCGTTGACGTTGCGTTGAATTTTCAGCTAATTCAGGGCTTGTTGACAAACACCATTAGCTTCTTAAAAGCTCATAAAAAGAAATCTGAAGGTGTTAAATCACACGATCTGGGGGGCTAGTGCTGATCACCGAAATAAGACGCTGTCTGTTCAAAAAAATGTTGTCCTCTTCAAAGTCGTACCTTAAGATATAATACAGAGTTTTTTCCAGTCCTTGACCAATTCTGATGTGCATTTTTGGTATGTCCATCAACCGTCGCGAACTGTCATCCTTTCATGGGTATCTTCAATCTTGAGAACAGGAAAAAGTCACAGAGGGGAAAATCTGGTTGATACGGTGGCTGAGGCATGATGAACAAGTAATGACGACTGAGCAGATGCATTATTGTGATCCAAAAGCCGTGACTTGTTTTTCTACAATACCCGTAGTTTTCTACGTAATGTTCCTTGCAAGCGGCGCATAACTTCATGATAATACTCCTCGTTGACCGTACGACCATGTGGCAAGAATTCTGATCTAAGATTAATGGATTAACGGAAAAAGAGATTTTAAGCAGATTTTTTTAAACAGTAACCACAACATTGACATTTGACCGAACTTGATCTACTGTTTTTCTGAGGCCTCCTAGACTCTTCCATTGGCACGATTGACCTTTGCTTCAATTGGACCATATACCCATGTTTCGTCATCAGTTATTATCTTACCTTTTTCAGGCAGTCTGGATCTTGATCTGTATCGTGATTTGTGAACAATTCCTCAGCTAGGATCATGCTCAGAAATTCAAGAATGAAGTACGCTGCCACACGCCCCATGCCCAAACTTTTCAAAAAAAGAAATACGTGGCATGAGGTAACCGATATGAAAACATCCTCAGCTACTTCATATATAGTGATTAGGTGATTCTCCATAACAACTTTCGTTACTTTCTCAAGATTTCCATCGGTATTTCGATGCGTTTGGGCGTCCAGGATGAGCGTCTTCATTTTCTCGACCTTCTGCGAAAATCTTGTATCACTTGTAAACATTTTTCTGACCCATAATACCTATAATCATCTATTTTTACTCGAATCTTGATGCAGATTCTTTGATCAATTTTTGTCGACAGTAGACAATCCTCGAACACGCAAAAGACCTCTAACTTTTATGCTTTTCATCAACAAAGTGAATATGTCAAACAGCTGTAACTGTTCACAGTTACAGCAGTTAATATATTCAGTTACAGACGACTGTACCAATATGAAATCGCTAATGAAATACACGTAGGCAGCGAATTTTTAACATTCACCTCATTTGTTGAACAATCCACGTAAACGATTTGAAATGTCTCATGCAGTATTTGAATTGTTTCATGGGCTGCTTGACATGTGTCAACTTTTTTCTTGCAACCACATACTGGCCGCATCAATATCATCCAATTTCGACACAAATAACTGTGTTATCATGTCGTCAAACAGTTATTATTTTTTAGATAATTGTTCTATCGTATGATGCTATATTTATATTTAACCTAAACTTACCGATGGCAAATTGTTATTCTCCAGGGTTGCCAGTACATTACCGCACGAATGGCGGCAAATTCAAATCCTGCGTTAATTAAGAGTCAGAATTCTTAGTTTTTGGAAGATAATTCCACAAGACTCCGAACAATGAATCATCAACGACACAACATAATGAATTTTTATGTTGAGAAACTCTATTTGCTTCAGAGAAATTCTGTCTGAAAGGGTTGACTGGACATGAGAGTTGACTTCGAGTACTTCGAAGTCAACTGAACCATTCAATTCGCACAAAGTTCAGCACCTTCACCCACAGATAGTTCAGCTAGTGACTTATAGATGACTCTGTGTGTTCTATAACTTTTGTATCGATGAATCGAGCGCTGTGTGGTTACTGATAACAGGACATGAAAACAATTCTGTACGAT
>WOGN01010231.1:0-10480 GCA_015342105.1 Leptinotarsa texana | reverse complement strand
GTAAATATTGTAGAAAATAAATTAGTTTAAGACAGTCAGTGCTTTAATTCGTTACAATATTATTTTTCCAATGCAACAATGGAATGGCCTCAACAAATTGTGCTACTTGAAGAATATCAAAAAAAGGAGATATTATGGAAACCAAGACATCCGTTGTATTATAATACAATTGAAAAGGAAGACGCTTGGCGAGAAATTGCTTAGATTTTAAATGTAGAGGTTCAAGAATTGAAAAAAAAAATCGAAAGTCGTAAGGGCTCATTCAGACGAGAGAAAAGTAGAGTGAGAAAAGGAACTGGTACAGGAAAAGGTTTGTTTATTACATTTTTAAAATTTTGCACCTGCGATGAAAGAGTCATTACTATAATTATTGAATCGACTTTCCAATTTTCAAAACCATTTATGCCAAATAAAGTCAACATTTGTGAATATTAAAAAGGCTTTCTAAACATTTTTAGATACCTTTTATAAGGAAAATTGCAAAATCACATTATTTATCGGCATGAATCGTTATCGTTTCCTCAACATTTTCAGAATCTGCAATTATGACTTTGTTTCCCGGAGGTGCCATTTTTAATTATGAACAATTTTCAAATATTCCACACTTTTTTTATAAGACGTGATCAAATTTATGTTTCCAAATGGTTTGCGTATGAAAATATGCAATTTTTAGACGACCGGGATGACCCGCAGAAAACTCTAACTGTAAGTATATTAGATTCTTTAAAAAAAATATATTGTTATTAAGTGTAGTACAACCTGTAACATTAACATGTTTCATGCATAATTATTTTGCCAAGATACAGCTCCGTTTGTCATAAAATATTGTGCAAACTCATCCCTTGCTTCTTGACAACTAAGTTTAGTTCTGCGCTGGACTTTTGTTAGGGGAAGAAAAGAGGATGGCTTTGTTCTTCGTTTCACCATAATCCAGGTATCATTGCACCATCTACTAATTCCGTGTCATATTTACACCACGTGTGGTGTAAATATTTCTAGACGTTTTGCTTCTTCGTTAAAAGTTATGTAAAGACACAATAGCCATTACTACATATTATACCTTTTCTGGTTCTGGTTTAATGGTGAACATGGAGGTAGTTTTAGCTCCTGTTTGTCTAGTTTCTTAGATGATATAGTATTTCCAAAAACACCTCCATCAGAAATGCGGCCTTGGCAACCAATATCTACGAATGTAAAATTGTAATCGGCGTCTACTGCAGCCATCAGAACTATACTATAATAAGATTTATAATTTATATATTCACTGCCACTGTTTATTGGTGCTTGTAAAACGACATGCTTGCCGTCAATCGCCCCAAGGCATTTTTAAATTGCCGCGCAATATGTGCCCACTGTTCTTCAGTTAGAGGTATCTGAAAAATAAAAACAAATTTTTTATTACAGCGATTTTTGTGTGAAATTTCGTGTTTGTATATTTCAGAATGCAATGGACAAAAGTGATGGTGTACAGTCAGATGACAACACGAAACAAGAACAGGCAGAAAATCTTTTAATAAACCGGTGCTATTTCCAATTAGCTGTCTTTTTCTGTTCAGATATTATTGCGACGAACTTCGTTTTGGTTTTTTCTTCTTTTTCTTTTTTAATAAACTACTTAAAATTATAAAATACGCAGCACGTTCAGCGTCATCAGAATCTGAATCGGCCATATTTATGCACTACTACAGGCACGCATGAAAATGCTCAACACATTTATGGATCATTCCGTATCACGCCTCGTGCGTTCACTATTGAGGTCCCCAAAAAATTATATCTTCCCGAGGCCGAACCGAATCCGAGGCAAATGGTTTGGTCTCGGACTGCCTCATTCGCGTTCGTACTCATATGCGTACCCGCCTTTATGTTTAGTACCAGCATTGCACCCGTGCGGAGCCAGGTCGTGTTGCTAGTTAAATATATCAGCTATTTTGAAGTGAACAGTGACCGTAGCAGTTTTTTGTCGAGACATGGCTATGTTGATAAACTACATTCATTAGTCATAACCTTGTCGTATGTCTTTTTAAAGGGTTGCATTTAGGTAGATCTAAATTATACCTAACGAGATGTGACAGTATGATTGGAAAAGTCAAGATAAGTGGTGATAGTGACTAATTATATAGTTTCAATGAGTTTAACAGATGGTTTTGAAATATTATGAGGGACGAGATTAGTTTGAATTATTTCTAAAACTCATTAATACAGTTTATTGTATGATTTTCACTATAGAAGGTTTCACAAAAACCGCGACATGTGTTTCGCTATACAACAGCTTTCTCACGCGTTATTAATTTATTATCGATTTTCATCAAGTATCGGCCAGTTCTATTCAATGAATTTTTTTTTCTCGACTTCCACTTTGAAGTACATTGTTTCAGACTAAATTTTCCTAATGATGAATTTTCAATTCACCTGACACTTTGGAGGAGTAATTAGAAGCAATGGAACCAAAATGTTACAGATATAACCACCAACACGTAGGGTGTCGAATAAATGTGTGTCATATCAAAGATATTAAACCAAGAACACAGTTCATTTTTACCCGATTGGAATTCTAATAAAATAATTTTGTAAACGTATAGGATTGTAAAAGTTTACACCATGTAGTCAAGAAGTTTTCGATATCCTAATCGATGGTTTATTTGGAATGAGAAGAATCAATCAAATATTTTTAAAAATTGATGTATTCATATATTATAATACCAATTTCAAAATATTATGCTGTTTTCATAAAGAGGCAAGTAAAATAGGGGTATTTGATTCAAAGGTAGGAAAAAAATTTTTTTAATTAGGACAGCGTCGATATAAGTTTCAACATTCACTCTTACTCAATGTTGACAATCGATAAACATTGTAAAGAAACTCAAAAGTAGTGAGTAATTGATTAATGACATATTTTTAAATGAAACTTCACCTTCTATTCAACCCTCCTTTGCAATTGGCGAAGGTTTATTGATGTTCCCACCTAGGGTAGCTACAAGTAATAAAATTACGGACCAAGTTTGTAGTTGTCATGATAACAGCAGAAAAAAAAGTACGAAATTTTCATCTGTAGCGAAACGCCCTGTACATTATTATCAATGGTTTCTATCCATTCAACGAGAAAAATTACGGCCGCTAAAGACTGAACCCATCGAAAGTCTATAAGCGAAAGAATATATCTCAAATTAATTTTTTTTTGTTATAACATTGGAGTGCTTGAGGGTTTGTTCCACATGTATGTTATGAGTATATCCGGAGAAAAAACAGAAATTTCGAAAAATGGTTTTTATTTTTTTCTGACTTTAGGATTCGTGCGACTTCAGTATTGAGTGGTTCCAGAGTTTCTTCATAATATCAATGAGTTCTCATGTGTTTGTTTGAAGGTGATTGACAATGTTTCATGATGAATTTCACTAGTTTCGACTTCCATTGTCTAGTATATAAAATGATTTGAAATCCCTGAAACAACTAAAAAAGTTGTTACAGGGATTTCAAATTATTTTATATGTATTTATTTTGAATGTAATTGCCTAACTTCAATTTATATATGAGAGTCGTTTTACAAATCAGACTCTATGAATACAGTTCGACCAAAGTTTCTGAAATAACTATCGAAAAGTATTTTCGATGCATTTTTTCTACAAATGTTTGACGTGATTTTCTGGATGAATTTGTTTTTCTAATTAGGAACTGAATACATACATACATTACACACAATACACTGATGAAAATCGCACCCGAATTGGTCAGGTCTTTTTGAGACTAGCGCGCACAAACGTACAGACAAACAGATGACCAGACTAATGATTAAAAATCTAAATATCATTGTTGTGAATTTTTTGCATTCACGAAAACCCTCAAATACAGTTTTGATATATGTTCTGAGTTATGAAATGTTCTGATTCATAACAAGAGTACCATTTAATCTCACACTCCACTCCTACACAAACCAGTAGAGGATAAAAGGATTACTTCATTCCTTCGAAATTTTCTCCTATTCATTCCGTTATAACCTCTTCACTGTAAAAACTCTTCAATCAAACACGGACTGGTCTCCCTAGAGAATACAAATCCCCAGAACTCTGCTTGTACAATATACCAACGAGAAATAAAATGTTGAATCCCTTTAATCTGAATATTCCAACTTCAATAAGCCGTAAATATGACTTTGTAGAACTTTATTATTTTGTATTCCGTATTTTATCTGGAACATGAAATCATTAGGTCTAGATTTTCATCTTATTTCATTTCCTTTTCATGAAAGGAAGTTATGAGATTATATCTGAATAGTCAGGATTCTGGAGGGTCTTTTTTATTTTGGGAGTTTGAAGGCAATCAAAGGAGAACAGAGCACGGGTAATTCACTTTTTACATAGTCCTATAAAATAAATGTCGGTTATCCATAGAGGAATCGGCAACTATTGAATTCTAAGTTGCGAACTTCATTTTATTTTTATTTCTTTTATGAATTCATCCAAACAGGCTGATCTTACTACATGGATGTAACGTCAAAATATAGTTCGATACTAGTACATAATAATAAAGATACAGTGTATTCATCACTGTTACTATTGATATACAAGAACCGTAGGGAGAAATTATACAGAAATAATAAATGAATTATTCAATATCAAATGACAAGAACTGTTTTGAGATAAAGTCTACTAAAATGATGTTGAGACACCAATTTGATAAATCAATCAAAGCATGTATACAAGATAAGATGTAGATCCATATGAATTAAAAGGTTTACAAAATTCAAGTAACAAACACATGCATCGCAGTGTTGCAATAAACGGTATCAACAATAAAAATGCAAGACTTTTTTGTTTGAAACTTTATAAAAATATGATAAAAGTCACAGCAGGTCATTGATGCAGAAATGATATTTTTAATTATATTCTAAGTGTTGATGTTTGCACCGTCCTGATTTTTCAAATACTGAATATATAACAATTTATTTTGCACTTTTTCTAGAGCAACTAATAAAGCTGAATTATCGTTTGACAAATCTTTAGATGAATATAACTGGAGCTTTTTCACAACACCAAATCGTTATTTTCAACACCTCGACACGTGTTTCGATCACCAAGTGATCATCTTCAAGAGGAAGATAAAAAGAGTTTTATCTTCCTCTAGATGATGATCACTTGGTGATCGAAACACGTATCGAGGTGTTGAAAATAACGATTTGGTGTTGGAAAAAAACTCTGGTTATATCCATTACTACACCAAAGGTTCCAAACAGTGTATTATAAGTAAATCTGTGGATGCATACTCGAATGCATATTGAGTTAGTTTTTGAAATTGAATAATTCCTAAATTTTTTGTATCAAGATGGAGAAGTAGAAAGCCAAAAACCTTTCCTTCCCAGAAATTAATCTCTTCTTAAAATATTCCAGTTCAATTCAAACAAGATTCCTATGGCTAGAGTTTATTCAAATCAACGAATGAATATTATTGAGGAACTGTCAACGATGACATAAATGGATTCAAGCCAAGTCATAGTTTCATGAACAGATTGAGTGTATCTGTATCTGTAGAGTAGGGAGGGTGAATGTAAGCACTTAGGCCACATGTCACCCTTTGTACATCCTTCCGAATAATTGTCCTACTAGATCATTGTCCAACCTGTCCTTTCCGGGAAGGTCACTGAAACAGGTTACTAGGAGATATCTCCCTTATATTGACAGTCTCATCTTCCTGTTCACATATCCTGCATAAGGGTGTGTTCACTAGCCCCATATTATGGAGGTGTTTCCTTAATTGACAGTGGCCAGTTAGAAATCTACGCTTTATCGTAGATGGTGCCAACTTCCCAGGGTCGCCCAGGGTGATCCTGGCAAGACTGCATCCTTTGATTCCTTCCCCCCTATTTATGGATTGAGAATGGGTGTAACATTTGGCTAGTTTCGCAATTGTCGAAGTCATCAGACCGTAGGTGTCACTGAGTCCTGAAATTCTTAGACCAGCCGCTTCCTTAGCTAAAGAGTCGGCAATGCGATTACCTTTACTCCTGTCGTTCTCTTCAATCTACCTCAGGATAATGTTATTATCTACCGAGGCTTTGGCTAAATCTTGGTGGCACTATAGTACTAGCCCTGAGCTAATACGTTATCTGTTCAAGGATAATTTTTTATTTTATTATTTCTCTTGTGACGATTGAGATACCAGCCAGTTCTGTTTGGACCATGCTGGTGTTTTTCCTATTCCCCACTTAATCCTTAGGCTTAGTGATCTAGAGTACACTCCACATCCTGAGCCTTCTTCGTTTTTTGAGCCGTCTGTATATAGGCGTATTGCATTTGTAGCATCTGACTCTGTTGTCTGTTTTATTTGTATTTTGTAGGATTTATTGAATACAAACCTGGATTCAATTATATCACTGTTTGCCTGCAGCAGAGGTTGCGCAGTTAGCGATTCTCAGTCTCAATTGACCCATGCCTACTTCGAGGTTCACACCAGCCGTGTGCAATCATACCATTGCCATTAACGCAACCCCCTTAACGTACAGGTCCAGAGGGGTCAGACCCGTAATTAATTCCATTACCACGGTTGGTGTTCTTCTCATGGCTCCTGTGATGTTTAAACAAGCCAGTCGCTGTATTTGATATGATTTTTGAATGACCGTTCCATGTAGCCATTCAACGGCTCCGCACGTTAACATATGTCTTAAGTAGATGAACAAGGCGGGAACGAGCACACTTCAAAGTCGAGCGTCGGTGGTAAGTATTTCAGAGAGAAACTTCAGTGAGTGGAAGAGAGAAACGTGTGACGTCAACGACGCAGGATGGAACGAGTATCGTAGCGATTCAAGCATGGAACTCGGCCCCCTATCGCCCCCCGTGGTACTCTGCCTTACCCCTCGGCCCCCTTGAGACCTTACATCACCGCTCAGGCCTCCTTGTCACGTGATTTTAATTGAAAAAAGTTTTTAGTTATGAGATTCGAACCTGGATCGTCCGCGTGGTAGACATTGTCCTTGGCCTCTACACTAATGTAAGATATTAAAAGTAACTGCGAATTTTGGGTATTTATAGCATTAGTTTTGTCGGGATCGAAATTGACTCATTGACTTGACAGCATTTTTTTGATTTCCGTAGACTGTAATCGTCATTATCATGTTGAAGATAGGAAAATTCATTTAGATTTGGGAAATAACTATTATTACATGTGAATATGTGTATTTGTGTGTAAAAGCGAGAGACGCGTTGTGTTCCATATGAATTTACGTTGCTTTGCGATTAGGATATTGGGAGATTCATTTGAATAATTTATCGTACATAATTGTTTTCATGTTCTGTTATCTGTAACCACAGCGCTCGATTCATCGATACAAAAGTTGTAGATCACACAGAGTCATCTATAAGTGACTAGCTGAACTATCTATTGGTGAAAGAAGGACACTGTAAAACTAGACATATGGGTGTTCTCATGTAACGCATTGTGCGCAGTTGTCGGTTTTATAATGTCTGTCAATATAGATCGGTGTCAGAACACACAGAGTCATCGATGAGTCACTAGCTGAACAATCTATTGATTGAAGAAGGACACTGTAAACACCAGTCATAACATTTCATGTAGAGATGTGTAAGAGCGAGAGACGCGTGTGACGTAATCGAGGCAAAGAGAGACGAAACTTAGGTTTTACGCTGCCAATGCCAGCATGGCAGGTTTGGCGTTGCCAGTTGTACAATAAATCACTGTTCATGGAGTAATGTAGCGTTGCCGGTTTGAAAATGAACGGTTAAGAATACGACTGTGTACGGGGTGTATGAAAATACATGATTTAAAGAAAAAAACATGGTGTCAAAATGTACAGGGTGCGTCAAAATACACCATTTGTCAAAAAACATGTCAGTTTAACAGAAGTCCAGCATTCCAGCATACCAAAAGGGTTAAGCGTTGTGGACTCAACGTGAAGGCAATGGAAGAGCGAAGTATTCGACAAGAAAAAACATTACAGAATAATGAGGCTGTATCGTTTCAAAGTGCCATCCCTCAATGTTACAAAGTAACTCAAAATACATCATTGAAAACAAACATGGCATCAAATTGTACAAGGTGTGTCAAAATACATCATTTGAAAAAACATAACAGTTCCACGAGGCTGTAAGTTTTCAACGTGCGATCCCTCAATGTGTACAAGGTATCTCAAAATACATAATTGAAAACAAATATGGCATGGAAGTGTACAGGGTGCGTCAAAATATTACATTTGAGAAAAACATGTCGGTTTAAAATATGATATTAATGTGTATACAACACGTTTCAAAATACATCATTTAAGGAAGAAACATGTCGGTTCAACAGAAGTCTAGCGTTCCAACATGTCAGAAGAACACTAAGTCTCGTATCTTTTTCAACCAAGTTAGCATCATCAGGAGAAGGAGTAGATAGCACCAAAGTTGTTGAGGAGTTATGTATTGTAGAGTTAACATTCGAAAATGGAAAAAGCGACCGTTTCACAAAGGTTTCGAACGTTTTGCGTGCCACCGTTTTGCGTGCGACCGTTTTGCGTGCGTTTTAGACCGTTTTCGATCGTTTTTGACCGTTTTCCGTACGTTTTCGATCGTTTGCATGCGTTTTCGACCGTAATTCGTGCATTTTCAACCGTTTCCCGTGCGTTTATTCGTTATCGTCAGCCAATCAGAATGGAGATATCAAATATCGTCGATTGATTGTGCTAGATGGAACTGAACTGGAAAATGAGGGTCGAATAATAATAATAGTGATAAAACATTGAAACCTTGAAAGTGACGTAGTCAGCGTGGGAGGTGATGGCGTGTGTGAGGAATTGTGGAAATGAATGAGTTATAACAAAAAATAATAGCGCAACTGACAGAAGGGCA
Source organism: Leptinotarsa texana (assembly GCA_015342105.1). Lineage (NCBI taxonomy): Eukaryota > Metazoa > Arthropoda > Insecta > Coleoptera > Chrysomelidae > Leptinotarsa > Leptinotarsa texana. Next base: position 1,649 of record WOGN01010231.1, on the reverse strand, counting down.
CTTAGTTGTATATTCGCTAATAATGATCGGATCGTCGCGTACAGCACGTCAAATGGAAGGATAAGAAATGCAGAATTCATCGACAAAAAAAAAAGATGGCGCAACATGTCAAAAAGACACTAAGCCAAATCTTTGTTAATGATAGTTGAATCTCAACGTGCAGCATATCAAATGGAAGGGAAACGAATACAGAGTGTACCGACAGAGACAAAAACAAAGATGCAGAAGCTTGATTCAAAACACAAAATTTATTGACAAAGGAAATGAAAAAATCATTGTATATTGAAACATAGAATATATTTGGATTCCTTGTGGTGAGAAGGTTTCGAATCACTTCCGGTCCTCCGATTCCGATGATTTTGACATCAATGGATTCATTTACATGTCATGAAACATAATTATTCATTTTTGGAAGCCAAAAGAGCCTTATAACCTATTTTCATTATACTAGCAGCAACAGACCGATGTGGGTACTCATTTCAAATGATTTCATTTGTAGATTATGAAAAGTATAATATATGTGAAATATATATGTCTAATGTGAAACAGCATAGAAATAATTGCACATTCAAAGAAAATCATTGAACATTCTTGGAATTTAATGTTGTTGGGTTATGAACAACTACGAGTGTAATCCAATTGCAGAAATTTTATTCAAAACGCAGAATTTAATGAAAAAATAATGAAAAGTCATCGTATACTAAAACATATGTTATTTTTTGATTACTTAGGGTGAGAAAAGGACCTCATAACCTATTTTCGCTATAATAGTCGCAACAGGTCAATGTACTCATTCCAAATGATCTAATTTGTAGACTATAAAAAATATAATATCGAGCGCCTAATGTGAAACAGTACAGGAAGAACTGCAACGAAAATCATTTAGAAAACTTCGGATCGTCACGTACAGCAGGTCAAAGGAAAGAATAAGAATTGCATGATTTATTGACAACGAAAAAACAAATATGGTGCAAGATGTCAGCAGGGCAAATAGCCACATTTTCATTGATGTATTGTCGAATCGTTACGTACAGAACGTCAAATGAAAGGACAAGAAATGCAAAATTCATCGACAGAGAAAAAACAAAGCGCAGTATGTCAGAGGGACACTAAGCAACATATTTGTTAATGATAGTTGGATCTCAACGTGCAGCACATCAAATGGAAGGGAAACGAATGCAGAATTTATCGACAGAGAAGAAAAAACTGGAGACGATGCCAAGAGGGCACAAAGTTGTATCTTCACTAATAATAGTCGCATCATCACATGTAGCACTCAAATAAAAGGGGAAAAAAAGCAGAATTCATGTGTTTGTTGCGCTATTCAAATCCAAGGTAACATGGATCAATGTCAACGCTGAATAGGCATCTAACAAAGACTCTTTGATTTTATTTTGTTTCATTTCAGAATATGTCATCACTAATTTTTATACCATACCCAAGGTGACATTGATAACTGCCAATGCCGGAGATGCGCAGTTCTCAAAGCGACGAAACAAGGGCTGTTTGTTTCATTTTGAAATATGTCATCACTTATTTCACTACAAATACATCATGCATGGCGAAATGAGTTAGTTGCATCCGTTGAAAGTGATACCAGTGACAAGTGCACCGATTCTATTTGAAAGTAAGTGTTTTAAGTTTGAATT
>WOGN01010230.1:2500-11976 GCA_015342105.1 Leptinotarsa texana | reverse complement strand
ACTTCAGCTTTCTTAAGGTGGATATCTAAAATACCACCCAGCTTAGAATAGCATACTGGAGTCGAGATTGTACTAAGGCGTAGTATATTATTTTAAGGTGATTGATATCGAGGATAGATCTCAAGTATTTGAATTTATGTAGCACGCATCTTAGCAATTTCGAGATCTGGATAATACTCGTATGTGTAAATGTGGTAATATGTGTAAAATGAGTAAATGTCATTCTCGATAGTCACATGGATTCACATACAGGATGTTCTCCGGGAATTCAGTTATGGTTCATATTTTCACTTTCAACCCCTCAACTTAACAATAGTATTATGGTACGATCCATTTACAAAACTGGCTAAGTTCTGCGAGTCTTCGGTCATAAACTCTATTTCAGTTTCGAAACTGAAATCGTCACTGAAGAACTAGGCAAAAAAACATGAACCTGACAGAATGTGCATATATTCTTTCGACTCTGCTTGTCCATCAGTCATTGATTTCACTGAACATGATTCCTTTGGGAGCTATGAGGGATTATTTTTCAGAGTCGAAAGGGACTGTGGGAAAACTGGGGGTCCTTGCCATTGCTGAAACTACGAGTAGAAGGTAGACATCTGAATCAGAACTGAATACGAGTATTCGATATCATCGATCACCTAGACTTTTCCGTTTTTTTGACTTCTGACGTCTGCGATTATTGCACTTACTTAGATTCTCTATTGATCTACATTTCTTCAATTATTTCATTATAGAAGATTAAACATCTGAAAGATAATTATTGGGTTATCAGTATCTGAGTCTCTATCATTTAACGGTGATACGACTGATTTCATTGCTTCAATGAAAACAATTCAACATAACAGAAGGATCATATTTCTAGAACATGTGGTGATAAGAAGCACATTCAAGAAAATCGTAAATTTCACTGAAGTCAACAAAATTTCAGTAGGTTTCTTCGAAAGGTTTTTTATAGTGTTGTAAATGGAGAACTACTTCTAGAATCCAGTCATTTCAATAAAATCAAATCGAATTCAATAAATAATCTTTTCAAACTTGATAGTTCGGTCTACCTATAATATCTCATTCCATTTAGAAATCGCTCATCTTTCAAATAACAGCCATCAATATCAATTAATGTCCCCTTCAATCAATTCGACTTCCAATCTCGCCAACCGCTCATATCATTATACTTTCTATTCTGTTAATTAGTAATGTTATTTTTCCACCTAACATCCAAACGAATAACTTGGTAGATAATCTCTAGTTCCAACGATCGATAGAAACGTATACAGGTTCACCTTCCTTATCCATCGAATCATACACATCGGGTTATACTATTTTCAAATCACCATTTACTTTCCTTATTCGTCCCATCCCAAGAAGCTCTCTCCTCGTAAGGCAATTATTCGAGATATCAAGATCAAGAAGTTTTAGAATTGATCAGTTTGATCTGGATAAAGAAACTTTTATATGAATTCATTCATAGATAGGGTGGATGAAGCAATGTTTTATACGAATTAGGAATGGGATGAGAATAATTCTTCTCCAAAACAAAATTCGCGTTTTAGTACTTTAGATTCAGTGGCAGCTCAGTTTACAAAGTCAGTTGAAAAAGTGTTTTTAAAAAGCAAGTAGTAAAATAAGTAGCAAAAAAATGTACGTTTATTGAAAAAAAAATGATAATGATCTAGATAATCAATCTACGGTATTGAAAAAATAAAAAAATAACAAAGTTCTTTGTATAGGTTATATCGGATTTGCATACATTATGTACTACTATAGTAGTATACTATGAACTACTATAGAAGTAAATTGATAGATGTAGCCGTTACTACGTGGTAAGAGAACATGATGAAAAGAGAAATGAAAATTTCTATGTTTTTTATCACTTTTATTTGTAACTAACGTAACTGCAGTTACGGACATTCTTGTTTATGGTTTGAGTTTAAGAATGTCCATATAGGACGAAACTGCAGTAATGTTAGTTACACCTGTACATGTACATGTACAGGAAGGTCAGTTGGAATCGTAAGCTCGACATCCAAATCTTTTGTCGACTCGGCGTCAGAAAGAATTTTCAAGTTTACTCTTTCCATAAAAGTCCCACGACTAGCTAGGAAAGGAAAGTCATTCACGGCAGAGCCCCGCATTACCGTGACAAGGCAATGCTACGACGAGAGGGCGTCCGATATCTCGAAGGTTCCTTAGAGACAGCTGACAGGCTCAGTGTCATTCATCCTCTCGGCACGGATACATACACCTTAGGAGTAAGCCATCGTTGGGATGCCATTCAGTTAGGGTATTACAGAACCATAAGTGTTTCTGTCATTTCCGTATCCAGCGGGGCTACGTGGAAGAGGCATCCGATGGCCGGTTTGCTCAACCCCCACATCCCAAGCCAATGCACTCGCCAAAAACAGTATGCACAGTGGTTCAGGCAGTGAAAAATGAACAAGGACGGCTAACCCGCTACGTTGAAAGTTAAGACCTTGCCTAAGTTCCGACTCCAGAAAGTTATCGTTCCTAAGGAAGCGACAGCTGGTTACCTGAACAATTATTTCTACATACACATATTGCGATGAAGAGAATCCCTCACAAACAAATAATTGCTTGTTTTTGGTTTCACTGGATATTGCCACCTTCCCCAGTTAATGACGATTCATTTGCCAAACAGTTTTTGACGAAAACATTCAATATATACATAAAAATCGCATCATTCTTTATAATGACAATGCCAGTTCCCATACAGCACATCAAACAATTTATTATTTAATGTAAAAAACATTGAACTTCTACTAGCTGTTGCAGCCTTCTTGAATGTATCTTGAAAGCTTGAAACACAAAACAGTTCAACCTATTTTTTACAAAATATCTCACACAACTCTTTGTGTACAATTCAAATAATTATTTCTTGAACTCCTAGCTATGTACTCTGATTAAAATTGCTTCTCCACTGACGCTTCTGAAACGACGGAAAACAACTTTTCTGAAACCTGTGTCAAACACTCACGTAGACTTACACTCATCATACAATTGTAGAATATACGCAACAGAAAAAAAGATAGACAATAGCTGAGTCTATTTCTTGTGAAATGAGCAAAAAGTGTGATTTTCACTGACTTGACACTGTATGTCTTAGTGACATACATAGGTCATCACAACTGTACCATATACCCTCAATTCTATAGAGTATTGAAAGCGATTGCTGAAACTGAAAACCAAAACCAAAAGGGTACAATTAGATATAGTTTGGATTTCCTAACAAGTAGAAATTCCAGGACACGGAATGCAGCCAGAGAAGTTCATATTGATCATAATGGATGAAACATACCCAGTGTATTTCAAAGAGAGCAATAATGAATACATAGGGCAGATATGACATACCAGATGGCAAAAGAACAATGACAAACTGAAGAAAATGAGTCCAAATGTGATAGACTACAATTTATGGGATCTAAAAAAGGTACCAGGCCATCTTTTCACAAAATGTCAAACCATCTTTGCAGTGGATAAACAGTTAGGTCGTTGGAACGTGCCAGGTCAAACACACTCTGGAAAGAACCTATACATGAAAGTAATATTGAAAACCTCAATAAATTCCTGAAATGGTTCCAAATGAAAAAAGACAAATGAATTCAATTATATCGATTACTTTTCAGTTCTATTAGCATTGGCACCCACTGATAACTACAGTATGGTTGGGGTGGATTACTTTTTAAAACAAAAAATTGAAATCAATCTGTTCCAAAAAAATGTTTTTACTTTTTGTAAAAATTTAACAAATGTTCCTATCATGTAAACACGCCTTTCTTTTTTTTTTGAAATGCATTGGACAATTGACAGTGATATCAAACAAAGTCTATCTCATTACTTCTAAACACACTTGGTAATTTTCTTATAATTATCTACATCCAATGTCTGCAATAAAATACTACCCCAATTACACGCCGCTATATTTAGCCGAACGCCCGTCCGAACACAATAAACTCATCCTAGGGGCGTCCTTCACAACGTTGACCTAATTTCAGGAAGCAACTTGTTGATTTCTGACGGAAAGCCGAGGTTTTTCCACATTACGCGTTTTATTTTCTCTAACTTAGAGGTGCGTATTATTAAAGTTTGGAATACGAAATTTGTTTTAATTCAATACCACTACAAACTTCACGTGAAATTTCTAAGTCAGCTTGTGGAAATAAACATCAAGGATTCATCCACAACGAGATGAAGGTAAAGTCTGATGGAGTTTTGGGGTCATGCGCGATTGCAATACAGAGCCGAACGTATTCCAAATGAATGTATTGGAAACATTAGTTTTATGAAATGAAACATGTCTATTTTCCAATATTCCTACACTACAGAGAGGTAAGTGTCAGCAGAAATGCTTCAATTTCTGCTCTCTCATGGTCACGGACCATGCAGAGAAGGTTATCCGAACTCCTGACGACTTAACAGTACCTGACTGTATCCAGTACCATCCTGTCATGTAGACATAAGGAGGCGGAAAAAGGAATGAGTAGAGAAAGCATCTCATGGAATGTAAGGAGAATGCATAGTAAAAGAGAGGAGAGAACGAGGATAAAGGAATGGATCAAGAATGAATGGCAGCGAGAATGGGACAACGGCACGACTGCGTATGAGTCACTGGATCTCTCGAGGAAGGCAGTTCAGCTGTTCACGGGGCATGGTAATTTCCCGGGATATCTGGCTATGTTCAACCTGGCGCGGGAGGTGCCATGCCCATGTAGATGGGGGGAGCCTGAGACGGCAGATCACGTGATGGAGAGATGCATGGAGGGAGATAGAATTGGAAAGAACAACTGGAACAAGAAAAGGAAAGTATGCAGATGAGAGATAGGAATGGAAGGAGGAGTGAATGGATATAAGTGACGAATGAGTGGGCAGAAAGCGTTGTCAAAGATGAGAGGGACGTATAGGGGCAAACTACCAAGGATGCTGCCAAAACGGTGCTATGGTGTCGGCGTTCTCTCATAGACAAGACTGGCAATGGATGCCACTGGCCAGTTGACATTCTTACGGTTATATAGACAAATTGTAGTCGAGATAGTATAAATGGTTAAGTTGAAGCATTTTATTACACTTAGTTATGTGCTGTATAGAGCTTATTTATTAGTTAGCTGAATTTTTAGTTGAGTGTTAATTAATGGGAATAGAATTTAGTTAAGTTGTTTAGATAAGAGGCAGTTATTATTTTTGTGAATTGTAACGTTCATGTAAATTTTGTTTGGTTTCAATAAAGTTATGGGTTTTCGGACCCCGGTGATTTGGATGAGTTTGGATTCCTTGGCAGTGGTTTTGCTAGGATAGAGGGAAGATGCTTAGCTGAAAGGCTTTCGAGCCAGGGCGGTGAAGAGCAATGGCATTATTCATGTCCCTACCCACTATCTAGTGAAACCACTGCCAAGGGAACGTGCTATTCAAAACAAAGCATTGCGATGGCTCCAGCGAGTGATGACGGAATGTGATTTCTGCCCAGTGCTCTGAATGTTAATGATGACTCTCTTAAGGCGGATGAGCCCTCGGGTTAGCCCTCCTGAGGGAGCAACAGTTGCTCATAATGGTCAGGAACGAGTGGCGCTGATGGGCGGCTCGGTGTCTCGTGACAGGGGACGCCGAGCCGCCTTTTGCGTTAAAGCTTTTTCCTGACAAGTCGACTGACACCTCCTCGTGGTAACCGCCGGGAAACACTCGTTATTCTTGAGGAGAGTCGAATAGGTTAACGTTAGCGGCGAAATGAACCAACCTGTCTCTCAGCCTCCTTGGCCGGATGGTATTTTGGGCAGATCCGCAAAAATTCATGGCAATTGCGGCATACTGGTAGCTGATGTGCCCCTAGAGGTGGCTTAAAACCTCCACCCCTTGCCGGCGGATCCCGGTCTGCATGAGCAGCTGCATGAGCAGCACTACTCAGGAAAGTCTCTGAGAGTTCTTTCCTAGGGGGGCCCCCAGGACGGCACTGGAGGCTAGAGTGGAAGGGAGAAGAGCTAGGGGGTCTAGCAACCCCCCTAGCATTAAAATCTCTGGCTCCAAATAATGATGAAGTAGCCTCGGATGCGTGTGCTGGCTACGCTCACATCCCAGCACACGTAAGTTAGGGGGAGCAACCCAATGACGACAACTGCAATGAAAACGGACATGAGCTGGAGATGGAAAGGTTGAAAAGAGATATTTGGGAGAGTATGGGCTACCCAATACCGGTAGCCCAGAACTATACAGAAAGGTCCTGCACTCTATGTCTCCTCGAGGGCAGGAACCTCCTGTCATTGTCTCTGGCGGAAGAAGAACGGCACTGTCGGGATTGGCACCCCGACAGATAAATAAAATTTATTTGTGTAAAATGCCGTAAAACATACAAAGACAGACACGCCAGCCGGTGCCACCTTCCTAAATGCACCGGGCCGAAGCCGATTGTAGCCGACGGGCAGCAGTGTGGCATTTGCAATTCGGTCTTCAGGACAGACATGGGACTCTCCCAACACATGCGGCATAGGCATCCTGACGCCAGAAATGAAGCGAGAACCGCTAGCGCCTCATATTATCAGCCTCCTCGGCCAAGACATAACCAGGTCTTTACCGAGGACGAAATTCGCACCATGCTGGAGTGCGAAGTGAGGTTCTATGGCGACAGACTTATTGCCTTTAATATGGCGCCCTTTATACCCACAAAGACCAATACACAATTGAGGCATAAAAGAGCTGATACCAAATATAAATTGAGGAGGGACAAATATCTTATTGAACACAATCTCCCTCCTCTAGCCGCAGGGCGCCAAGAAAACCTCGAAGAAATCGAGGAAGAAAGAAATCTGCCCGACAGTCCAGCCCGCGGGCTGGCGGATCCACTCCTGGCTGCACAAGAAGAGGCTGCGGCCCTAGTCAGAGAGTTGGAGTCCATCCAGCGCGCCACTTTAGAGTACAGGGAGTGGCGCAAAGAGATCGTTGAGTCGGTTCTCGCTCAACAGATACCCCAGAACGCCCAACGATCTCAAAAAGAAATAACGGCTTTCGCAAACTTGGGTTCTGGTTTGGAGCGGTCGTCGTTTTGGGACTATGACGTACCCCAAGGGTTTATCGATACGATGTACTCTTGGGTTCTTAGCGTCGTCCAGACCGACGGCCGCCCTAAAACCCCGAAGCCTAAGAGGGGAGCGGGTAGAGGCAGGGGTAGTCGCAGGCGCTACCTCTATGCCAAAACTCAAGACCTGTACAATAAAAATCCGTCCCTTGTGGCAAGATACGTTCGCAACAACGTGGACTGGTTGGACGCCCCCGGGATCGGGTGTCCAAATGCGGACGTACAGGATCTGTACAACAGATTGTGGGGTCAAAAGCCTGCAGTACAGATCCCTGATTTGGGAGAAAATGACCCACCGATCGGGTTATCCCAGGTATTAACTGAGATAACCCGTAAGGAAATAAAAGAAAGATTCTCCCAAATAAGCAGTTCCACGGCGGCTGGCCCAGACGGCTTCCGGCTAATAGATGTAAGAAAGCCAGCCGTATATGAAGTCCTCCACAGATTTTACAACCTTGTGATGGTATGCGGCCGGATACCATCCGATTGGAGGAAGAACCGAACCACCCTGATTCCCAAAGAAGGGAAGGACGGTAGTAAGGCGGAGAACTATCGTCCAATAACAATAGCTTCGATCCTGAGTCGTGGATACTTCGGTATCTTCGACAAGAAGCTAAGAAGGGTGGTCGAATTCTCACCCCGCCAAAAGGGGTTCGTTAACGAAGCGGGGTGCTTCAATAATGTACACCTGTTAAACGAAGTGCTGCGGCACTCGAAAGTCCATAAGGGAATGGTCGTAACGATATTGGATGTGTCTAAGGCGTTCGACACGGTACCTAAAGAGGTATTAAATCCCGCGTTACGGAGAAAGGGTCTTCCAGAACAAGTCGTGAGGATTGTGGAAGACGCCTACTCAGGTGTACAAACCTCACTAGAATTGAACAACGCACAAGTCGAAGTGCGCCTCCAGCGGGGGGTCAAGCAAGGTGACCCCCTAAGTCCGTTTCTATTTAATGCAGCTTTAGAGCCCCTGCTGCATAAGCTGGAGAGTCAGCCGGGGTACCAGATCAATGAGTCTGAAGAAGTAACGTGTCTGGCCTTCGCTGATGACCTTGTGTTGTTAGCGCAAGACGAAAGCCAGGCACAAAAACAGTTAAGTGACACGGAAGCATACCTAGAGGGGTTAGGTATGAAATTATCTCAACAAAAATGCCAAACCTTCCGTGTAAAAACCACTAAAGACTCCTGGCACTTAACTGACCCCGGACTGAAATTCGACAGTGGTGAAGGGGTGCCGGTAATGGGGGCCGGTGACTGCCTTGTCTATCTTGGTGTAAGATTCTCTCCCTGGGTCGGAATTTCATCGGAGGGTATCAGAGCCGACCTTGCCTCAGCTTTAGCAAGAGTACAAAAGCTAAAGCTGAAACCACACCAGAAGATAGACTTAATCACCACTTACCTGGTCCCACACTACCTGTACAAGATTAATGTAACAATTCCCTCGCTCAACGAAATCAGAGCGATGGACCAGGAGCTGCGGGTAGTGATAAAAGCTATCCTCCACCTGCCGAATAGTACGACGAATGGTCTACTATACGTCAGCAGGAAAGACGGGGGACTAGGAATACCGAGGTTAGAGTGGCTCCTAACCTCATCAGCCCTACATGCTGGGTTAAAGTTTTGGAATAACCCCGACCCAGCAATGCAAGCTCTCGCCGCCGGATCCAGACTGGAGGTCCGTCTACGAAATCTGGCGAAGGCGGCGAGGATCAACTGGCCAGTTGATCCTACAGTTATAAAGAATTACGTTCGTAAAGAACGTAAGAAAGAGCTTGCAAGATGGTCCCGGCAGAGGTCGCAAGGGAAGTCGGTCGCAGCCTTCACCGACTCCAAAATTAGTAATACATGGCTTAGTGACCCAACATTGCTAAAGCCATGTCGCATGATAACGGCCCTCCGAATGCGTACCAACTCATGCGCAAATAGGGTGGCCATGAGTAGAGCCGGACCAGTACCTGATCCGAACTGCCGCCAATGTGGGTCCCAGTTGGAGACACTGGGCCACATATTGGGACAGTGCAGATATACCAAGTCGTCACGGATCAGAAGGCACGATGAGATTCGCGACCTCATCGTAGCAGAAGTTACGAAGCAAGGCGCAGAGGTAGCAGTGACGGTGGAGCCGACGATAGTCGACCCCCGTGGCGGGAATCTCAAACCTGACTTGGTGATACAGCGCCAAGGAAGGGTCTTCGTGGTCGATGTCACAGTCCGCCACGAAGATGGGGATGGCCTCGTTTCGGGACGAAACAGCAAAATACAAAAATATAGCCGACTGCTACCTCACTTCCGGCAGAGGTTTCATGCGGACCAAGCCGAAGTCCTACCAATAGTGGTAGGAACAAGGGGAGCATTACCCAGGGAGACAACCCAATGTCTTAGTACACTTGGGTTG
>WOGN01010229.1:0-10481 GCA_015342105.1 Leptinotarsa texana | reverse complement strand
AATCCAGTGGTGTAGTCAAATTTGAAAACAAAAATTGCCTAATGAACTTTTGCCGTTTCTGACAAACAAAAAAAACCATAGAGTGCCTTGGAAATGAAACTAAAATTGTAAAAGTTAGTGTCAAGATACAGTTTTTCATGCTCAATATTTCAATAAAAAAAAATTAAGATTGATTGAAAAATGCACATTCTATATATATATATATATAATGTGCATGTAAAAAAATCGAATATAGCTCTTTTGGTTGTGGAGATATACAGGAAAAACCAGACACATTGAAAATCTGTCCTCAATTTGCTCTTGTCACGTGATGTGGGCTATCAGAATATTTCCATTTTTCTTTTATACAGGGTGTTATCTGACGTGGACCATCTCTATCTTTGAATGTTTAAATACGGACCTGTATTTTTGTTGTAGTTTTTGAATCGTGAACATTCACTCCATACCGAAAATTTGAATTTTATTATATATTTTGTAATATTTTGGTAATATTTGATTTTAATTGGGTGAATTATTTCCTTTTAAATTACGGCCCTGACTAACAATTGGTTAACTGAGTTAAGTAAACACATAATAGCAACTTTCACGTTCATAAAACAAAAATGGATCAATTTATAAGAAAGAAAATTTATAAAAAGAAAAAAATTTAAATTAATTTTTATTTCGAAAACGGCATAGAGAAATATCAAAAAAAAATTGTCGAACAATTGTTGGAGATTTTAAAAATAATATTATATACAGAGTGTTCCATTTGAAAAATCAAAGTTGCTACTGCTTTCTAATAGAAGCGGCAACACCGCATTGTAGAAAATATTTTAGTTGGCTAGAGAATGTCCGAATATGCCTCCCGTTAAATTTTTAAAGTGATCCGTTGTCTGGTTCACCAGAAACGTTGCATATTGCAACATCCTGCTAGATGAGGATCTAGAAGTGATTTCAAATGGGGGTAAAAGTAACCAGGTTCAATTCAATGCCTCTTAAACCCAGGCATCGCCTTTCTCCAAAAAGATAAATGTCTAAGAACCGGATACAAACATATCAGGTTAGACAATTCCCCTTTTTGCTTCGATGAGTTTGTTGGGGGTTGAATTGGACACCAATATGTCTTGACATAATCAGGTCGCTGGAAAAGCGAAGGCTGCTTCTCAAAAGCTTGGAGCACTATTCCGAACCAGAAAACTATACACATATAAGCAACTTTTGATACTTCATAAAGGTCAGATCTTTGGAGTATTGTTCTCATATACGGAGCTCTGCCTCCAAACATAACCTGAAGTTGCTGAAAACATCCGCCTGATTGAAGATGCAAACATCATGTGCAACCTTGATAGCCTGGAACATCATAGAAAGGTTGGAATTTGTCTTTCTTCTATAGATACTTTCACGGGAGGTGTTCTAGTGACTTGGCACATTCGAATCCATCAAGAACACCTCGAACGTTACCGTTTGAGAACTTTTTCATCAAGAGAACCACGTTCATGTGAAATAAACTCCCTGATAACGTTTTTCCAAATGGATTTGATCTCCAGAGATTCACATCCAATCTGAATCGCTACTTTCGCACAGGTACTGTGAGCGCCTAGAGGATTTTACTGTAGTGCTTGTCTTTTATCCTTAAAAATCCTTCCAATAAGGATCATCATCAAATAGATGTGATATTGCTACACATGACGTCATCAAGAGATTGAACTTTGTACAATACTCTCGAGAAACATGCTATTCCTGATATACTGGTTTCCCCTCGCTGTGTGTGTTTCTTGTGCTCGGCAATTCGAACTTTCAATGATCTCTCAGTTTCATCCAGTAAATACAATTTTTGGAATCGCAGTCCGCGTTTGGTGTTTCAGGATCTGAAGCAGGTTCTTATGTTGTATACATTATGTTGGAATATCCACCCGCTTACCAGAAATAACTCCATATGTCTTTGTTCTCGAAAATGAAGGAAGTATCCAAAGGAACTAGATTTGATACGGAGGGAAGTTTTGAAGAAATCAGCGACACAAACTCTGAAAACGCTATCATAAATTAACTTGAAATATAGTTTTGAACAGTAGAAACTTCGAATGCAAAAGTGTAGAAATTGTGGATAGGGTTTATAAAATGTGCAAGGTGGAAGATGTAAAAAAAAAATAGAAAACTATCCAATAAATCTGGCCATATCGCGTATTAACATTTTTCGTATTCAGTTATAGTATAGGCATATGTGTATTGTGTATTCACTTCGTTGTGCCCATATAATTTTTGAAATGACCCGAAAAGTTTTTTATCCAAGCCATATAGGTATATGATCATTAATTTCCAAACGTTTTGGTTTGATTTCTCATCATACCTTAAAAATCATTTTGACTACAATACACTTCCACTTCTCGAATAAAACTCATTACTCATTAAATGCGGGGTAGCGAAAAATAGTATGCGAGAATTCAACAACGTAATTACCTGGTCGAAGTCACGTTGATGGGAATTCCATCCTTAAACCAACGAAAACTCATCGTAGGAGATCCTCTCGCCACGCAACTCAGTATGAACTCGTCGTTCTCCCTTATTATCCCTTCTTGATTTATTGCCAAGCTCTGAAACAATAAAGTGTAATGAATGGGATGCTCGAGACGGATATACGCGGAGTTTTTGGATGCTGGTATGCTAATGGAAAAAAGATCATACATTGTTTTTCAGCTGGTATTCCAAGTGATTTACTGTTAGTATATTGCGGAGACCAATGCCCTTCAGCTACCGAAATCACTACGGAACTTCATCGACGAAATTACGAATTGATGCCTGTGTATATCTTGAGAATTTTTAATAATACAATGTACATATGAATGCGTTAGTTGAATTTGTTTTGAACGAATTGTTTGACCAAATTAATTTTTCAAAGTGCTCTTGGCAGATTTCATTCTTCACTACTCCATTACTCTACTACTCCAAGATCCCAGAGCCCCCAGACCTACGTCAATTTAGCAAAGCTGATATTTTCAGGATTATTAGTACAACGTCTTGTTAAGAGGTATGCGTACCCATTAGCTTGGAAGCGGGGCCATTTCTCAGGTAGCGCAAAGTACAGGTAGATAAAAACCTTACTTACCTACGTTGAAGTAGAAACGTTAATATTTACACATATTTTAATGAATTTTATTCAAAATTAAAATTCATTACTGCCAGGCCCTTTTCGGGGGCCATTACTTCTGCCAGACGTCTTGAAGGTTATGAAAAAGTTGAGTACGTTATAGTAGCAAACCTAAATATATATTATCTTAAGAAATATTTTAACACCCTTTGTATGCGGCCACACCAATCCGATGTTCATATATTGACAAATCGCACATGTATTTCAACAGTGACACAAGTCAAAAAATGAGGATTTTGAGCTTTCGTGTCAGATACAACTAATGAATGATGTTCCATTCGTGCTTCAATAGTGTATCATGTTAGCTTCGATACTTACCTCATAGATGGAGCTTGTGTCACTTTTGACGGTTTAAAGAGATTCAGTACAAAAAGTTCAGTACTGTCTGAACTCTAGATGTGTCCATTTGAATATTTTTCCACGTGCTATTGCTTCGCACTAAATAGTATTATTTTTAGTTGTGTCGTTATTTTTTGAGTAAATTACCATACTATTGGAGTATTATTGTATAGAGTTGAGGAAATTTTGTTGACCCAAAAGTGCTTATGTGCATTGTACTATTTTGAATTAGGACGGTTTAGGCGAATCAGGTAAGTGGTGTGCCGTATATTTTTTCTAGTTACCACTCTTTAGAAAAATCATTTTAAAATTTAGAGTTATGTCACTTTCGATGAATTTCTGTGAAAATAATATTTTTTGCTCAAAATAAACATGTTTCCGCATCGTTCAAGCTTCAATGATCAATTCCACATACAATTATTGATTACAGTTAGAATTCAGTGTAGAAATGCTGATACAAAAAAAGTTTGCGTTATGTTGTTGTGAATAGTTTCATTCCAACACAGTCAGTATTTCTTATATTTTTTAAAACTGAATAAAATTAATTGATTTTGACTAGAGATGAAAAGTATCTAAAATTACTGTTTTTCTGTTATTCATAAAACATAAAGGCAATATTATTATGATCAACAATGGAAAATTATATTCTTTTTAGATATTCCATCATGTAATCGACTACTCGCGCTGCTAAAATAATGGGAATGGTCTCCTTGCTGAACAGAGAAAATATGTTTGAATCTGAAAACGTTCAAACTGTGGAACTCGATTTTTCGAAACAGGCACGAGATAAAGAGAGAGCTGAAGCGGGTTTGGAAATTCAAACGCAAAATACTAATTCTCAAGGAAGTAATATTTACGAAGCGTTCAATGAATCAGGAAATCCCTCTAAAATGACTATAAGAAAAGTACATCCTTCAACTTACTATGTCTCACCAATCAATAGCGGTGAAAGTGACGTTGATGATTCTGACAGAGACCCCCATTTTGAAGCCAGTACTAGCTCTAGCAGTTCCTCTGATATTTCCGATGAAAATGAGGTTGATACTCAGATAACAAATTTCGATACAGTAGATGATGGTATTTCCATCATCAATACAGAATCAATAATCACTGATGATGATAAAAATAATCACAAATCGTTACAGAACATTACATGGAATGAAGACAAAGAAAATCAGGAAAATTAAAGTAATATGCAAGTTAATGAAGAAAACCGTCAGATCGTGCTCGCTGATGTTTGAAGGTGGTTTTTGCTGGTGCTCGCTGATATTAAAAATATGAGCAATCCCAAGCGAGGAAGGAAACGACAAAGAAAACCGGAAAATTGGATAACGAAAAAAACTACATTGTTGAGGAATTCAGGAAAACCTTACACATCGTTATCAAAATCAAAAAAAAATCCATAGAGAAAAATGCGACCTCCTTGTACTAATGAATGCAGATTGAGATGCGCCACAAAAATTGACGCAGAAAAAAGAACACGAATCTTCAACAACGATTGGGCGCTGGGGGACTTACAGAGACAAAGAGAGTTTATTATTTCCCATACGGATGAAATAAAACCTAAGTATAGATACTCGAGTACGCAAAATTTGCGAAAATTGAATACAGCATTTCATTTTACCATTGATGGAACTCGCTGTCGGGTATTCAAATTATTTTTCAAAGCAACGCTGAAGATCAAATCCATTTGGAAAAAACGTTCTCAGGAAGTTTATTACATACAAACGCAGTTCCCCAAATGAAAGAGTTCTTGAACAGTAAAGTTCGAGGTGTACTGAGTTTACTTCAAAACGATGAGCAGCCACAGTTCGTCGCGTATTTCTGATACGTATCGCTCTTGGTGGAATCAAATGTGCCTATAGAAGTACCTATAGAAGAGAGACTAATCTCCAACCTTTCTTCGATGTTCCAGACTACAAAGGTTGCAAGTGATGTTCGCGTCTCCAATCAGGCGGGTGGGTCTTTTCCTGGATGGAATCCAGCTGCTTCAGGGTATGCTTAGGGGCGGAGCTCTATACATGAGAACAATACTCTAAAGAAGGTCTTATCTAAATTTTATAAAGCATCAAAAGTAGCTGAAGTGTGTACAGTTTTCTAGTTCTGAACAGTGTTCCAAGTTTCTGAGCGGCTTTTGCAATTCCAACGACATGATTGTGCAATCTTATCAATATCTGTACAATCTTATCAAAGCAGAAAGTGAAATTATCAGACTGACATTATTATATCCCGTTTGGGGCACTTATCTTAACGGTGCTAGCTCTATAGCAATGCTTTCGGAATTTACGTACGTCAATCATGCGTCTAAAGAATTTGATATAATTATTGCCTTCGGTATTCATCATCGACCCGTAACACTGAAGATAAAAAGTAATTCAAACTATACGAACTTTTTAAAATAAACCCTTATGAAAGCACCCTCGCTATTAAGAAACAGTTGGGAAATTCATTTTCAGAAAGTTGTTGGGAAAATATGTCTCAAAAGGAATTGTAAGCATATAATTCACGAAAGAAGTGGAGCACAAAGCAAATTAGGAAGTTGATAATTATGTTTCAAGTTCAATTAATATTAAATTCACTGGTACGTTTCATTAACAAGAAAGAGTATTTGATGATATCATATTTACTGAGCCGTTGAAGTTTCAAACCTGTTTTTCCGTGAGATGCATCTTTTCAATATTCAGTAAAGTGTGGCGTGATGATACTTAACGAACTTATATACTAATGGAAGAGTTGATGCATGTGAAAAATAATGAACAATTAGGATAAAAGGGTATTCGGAACGTCTACTATGAACTTCCTTGAGAAGTCAAGATGCACACAATGCAATTTACATTCTTTTTTCCTTGAATGAGTTATGAGAAGGAAAATTGACATTTTTCGTGAGAGCCTGAAGCCGAGAAATAATTGACAAGGAAACACTTTTCCGTTACAGTGTTGAAAACAGTGACGTTATAATCATATTAGCAATATGGACTGGCCATTGGAAAGAGAACATTGACTCCAACAATTAAATAAGATGAAGGAATCCACATCCTGGCATTAACGTCACTCATACACTTAATAACGTCACGCATATATCCGTTTGAAAATTTTGGAATTTGATTTCTCACATGATGCTGTGTCGCAGTGGCCAAGAACTTGTATGATCTGCTTGTGAAATATACATAAAAGTGACGTCACGCCCAGTTTATATTTCATCAAGTATATGGATGAAAATAGTAGATCTCTATAGTAGATCAAAATTTCTAAATATTGATAGCTAATACAAAGTTTCAAATACGATAGAAATGAACTCCTAACTTTCCTTGATGAGCCGAACATTCGCTTTGTAGCGGTATTGTGTTTGGAAATGGGGGATAAGAAGATAAAGTAGGGATGATTACAAAATTTCAAACATAAGTTATGCCTGTAGTTATATTTTGTAATATTTTTTTGGTGTGTAGCATTTGTCATGTTATATCGTTTTGTTGTTAAATCTTTACAGAAAGTATACATCATTTTCATAACGCAGACCTCAAGGTGCTACTTATTTCTTTATACAGCAAACGTAGAAAAAATAATGCCAAAATAATTGGATGAGTTAGAAAACAGCTCATTGTACTCAATATAAAAAATAAACGAAAAGAATAATGAATTCGTGATTGTGAACAGTAAATAACTTGATTTGAAACTACTTTCATAATTTTCATTTCAATTTTTGGTATTTCTGTTATATTGCATCTTTTGATATTTCAGATATTCAATTTTATTAATTTTAGATTTGAGTTAACATTTGTCTCTATCTCAAACAATATTGCTAGATGTGAATGCTTATAATTCGATCTATTTTCTAGCTCTGAGGTTACAAAATATATTGAAAATACAATTGTGAACAATGAAAGGTATAAAAAAAAATCCTGCGAAATTTGAGAAAACGGTGGAAAATATATGAGATCTTGACTTGTGAAATGGTTGGATTGGAATATTATTGTGAAGTTGTTTTATAAATAATCGTGTTGATAAACAAAATCTGTATAAGCCTCAAGTACGAAGTACAAAATAGAACAATACATTCATATAAATAGGTTAGGGAATCATACAAATTATTCATGTGAGATCCCCAAAAACATTTTACATTTGTCAAACAATTAAAACTCTCCTACATTCGTATTATCCTGTACACAAATATAGAAAATGAGTTTTTAGTGAAATTCAGATGAAATTACAATGAAATAAAATACAAGTAACAAGAAAGAAAAATCAAAAAATGTAACTCTTTATCAGATAAAAAATAAAAAAAAATATCAACAAGAAATGAAAAATTAAAATACTGCAAACCAAGTTACTTCACTTGTTAATAGTTCAATGTTTTCGATTTTTTTTGTTGTTGCACTGTACGTAATAATAGAGGTACTTAGCTTTATGTAGTACCTGAATTTCGTTCATTAATGACAATGTGGAGACGCTAATGACAACCGGTGAGTAGACTAAATCGATTCGATCATTTAACAGGTTGCAGCCGCAATGTTTATGCTTGTGGATTTCCAAGGATTCCAAATAATTGAGTTTGCAGCGCTTCCTTGCATAGTGCAAAATTTCCGTATCATATGCAAGGCATGGCTGCAAACTCAATCATTTGTATTCCTTGGAAACTCACAAGCATTAACATTGCGGATAACATAAATTCTTTGAAAAATATCTCAAAAAATTACATACTGACATCGATTCAATAACATTGAAGTTCCAATCGCCAATCATGGTTTGAATCCATTTTAATTCAGCAAGTCTTGCTTTCAAGTGAAACACATAAAAATGTTACCACCATTTAGAATTCAGTAACATACATCACTTCCAATTGTTACAAACTATCAAACTCACGTTTCACAAACAAACGGGTGAATATATTTCTCTTTCTTCTTTCATTCAGTGTCTGGACAAGACACACAACGACGTATTCACTTACCTCAAGGGACAGCAAAGACCTCAAAGTGGTATCTTTTTCTGAAATTGTTATATTGCCAACATATCCCTTGTCTGCCCATTTATTCAAGATCGATCTCAGTCGTCTCTCTTCCTTCTTTGAACTGTACACGTGGAATGTTACATCGGCTCCAGATCGAAAGTGTCTGAAACAACAGGAAAATGTTTTATCGCTCAAATATGAATAGTGAATGAATTTTGGCAAAATGTAGGTTTCTCTGCAGGAATATATGCGATATTATTCATCACAGGAAGCTATTCTGACAATGTGCTCCGAAGAGAACGACTGTCAGATAAACTATTTGAAATGTTTGTAGCGAGAAATCAGTTTCAGTTATCCGTTACATCACTTTTGAATATTACTGGAGTTTTATTCCAACACCAAACCGTTATTTTTTTAAACCCCGACACGTGTTTCAATGACCAAATTATTGCATTTCACTAGTTCGGAGTTCCATCTGAATTCGCAATCTGTTTCCATAGCCAATCATCAGAAGTATTTCATTTCTTTGCTTTACACTTAAATTCATTACTACTTCAAATTATGCTACAGAAAATTCACGAATCAATACAACAACTACTGTCCTATTTAACAGTTACTGAACGTCAATCGAAATAATGACATTTCACAATAATAAAAAAACTAACCGCCAAGTTTTTTGAAATTAATAAGAAATACTTGTTAGCACGGTTACTGTCAGCTACAGCAAGGTTCGAACATTTAAAATAAAGTCATGTATTTATTATTGGATTACTTTTCCATACTTAAATTAATTATTAGAATTGACTTAATTGATTTCTACTTTTTTGGATATCAATAAAACTTATTTTCTAAGCGCACATCTTTCAAATTCTGTCCGTTAGACCCCCAAGTATCATACTTCTTCAAAATCAGCTCATTACTCATTATCTAAAACTGACACAAACTACAGAGTGTTGAATTTAAAAAAATTACCGATGACGTCATCACATTAATATGGATCACCCTGTATAATCAAATTTTGCTGCAAAATGTAGATTATCAAAATTGAAAATCGACGTGTTTCACGTTTTTGTAAAACGACCTTTGGTTTTGGATATATCAAATTTGTTCCATACTTTGCGGACACACTGTACATACATTTTCTCTTTTACACTAAGTTATTTGGATGAGTCGTTAAAAAGTTATCACGATAAGTTTAAGTTAACGCAACGCAGAGGGCCATTATACGTCGCGTCTACTGTAAGACCACGGGGGAAAATGCGCGGGGGTAGAAGGGCGGTCTGAGCAATTAAGCGCCATCACCTAGAACTAGGGCATGAGGGTTGACGTCGTTGACGGTTATGTTAATTTCGCAAATTTCTTCATAGGTGACATAATTCGATTCTCGAAGCAATTCATTACTTGGTGCAGTTGGCATATTTTTCGTTAGTTACTTTATTTTTAAAATAAAAATGTAAATTACTAGCTGTTGCCCGCTCTTATATTAACGTACAGTCGAAGCTACTAAACCCATTGAAATAAGCAGGTAGGTTCTTTGTATGGTGTGAATGAGCATCGAGAAAGGGAATCAGAAATTTCCATCCCCAAGGAGCAAAAATAGGGATTCGAAGATTATATTGAATTTCATCAATTTTGAAGTCGAAACCTTGAAGTTTTGGGTTGATAAAAATATAATGTAACTATTTGTTCAAAATGGTCTGTCACGAAACTCAATGTGAAAAACCAAATTCTACATGGGCAAAGCCGCGGCAACAACTAGAATTTCATTATATAAGTTGAATTGTTACAAACTGTAATCATCGGTAGCCGTCTTAATTTAATTCAGATTTGGAGCCTTGTTCCCTTACCCTTCGAACTGTTCTTCGACAGAGGAACGAATGGGTCATAACTGATCTTGGGTGGTAACATGAAAGTCCTTAGACATCCATGCCGCCCTTCGCGGTGTACCCCTACCTGGCTGGGGTGAGATGGATGAAGATGTTATTCATCCGTTAACGGAGGACCTAGGGGCCTCATTCGACAGAGTGTCGGGGCCTTCTATATCGAGAAGGGTTGTCTACAGCGTAATCT
>WOGN01010228.1:265-10481 GCA_015342105.1 Leptinotarsa texana | reverse complement strand
GCTGTTCTTGAATGGGAGTAGCCTAGTTCTCTAGAAATCACTCTTAATGCATAGCAGCCTGAGGCAAGCTTCTTGCTTAAGTTTATTGTGTGGTTTTTAAATTTTAGTTTATCATCAATGTTCAACCCTAGAAATTTATAATTATGTACCCTGTCTAAGATTTTGTCACCAAGGCAGATCTCAGGTAAGTTGCAGTGGAAAGTAAGTATGCTAGTTTTATTGATATTAAAAGATAACTTATTGCAGTCGCACCATTCTTTGATTTTGTTGATGTCAGCTGAGATGGCATCTTGAAGGGTAGGAATGTCCTTATTGTGCCATAATAAGGTGGTGTCATCAGCAAAGAGAGTAATTGTGGCCGTTATATCTATGAAAGCTAAGTCATTTATGTAGATAAGAAACAAAATTGGGCCAAGGATCGATCCTTGTGGTACACCACATTTAATAGTTTGAGCAGAGGAACATTCGGTTGTTTTAACTACCTGTTTGCGACCTGATAAGTACGAATGAAACCAGTGGAGAGTGTTGCCTCTGAAGCCATACTGTTGCAACTTATTAAGAAGGATCTCATGGTTGACACAGTCGAAAGCTTTCGATAGATCACAGAAAATAGCAGCGACTGCTTCTTTAGCGTTATATTCCAAGTATATCATTTCTATTTTTCATTATTATTTTGACTTACCAAAAGTACATGCTGTACCAAAATGTATATACAATAGAAAAAAAGAAAATTCTCAACTGCACTCACCTTGCGAAGTCTGCGACTGCATCATATCGTGCTGCGTCATCTCGTGCGGGGACTGCATCATCTCGTGCGGCGTCATGGGAGGCTGCATCATCTCGTGCGGCGTCATAGGGGGGTTCATCATCTCGTGCGGGGACTGCATCATGTCGTGGTGCGGAGTCTGCGAAGGCATCTCGTCGTGCTGCCCTGTCAGATGAGGCATGAGAGGAGTGTGAGGGGGCAGGGGAGTGTGGACGTTCGGGTACGGCAGATTGTGGGGTACAGGCGTGTGTGCCATCGGATAAGGTGACTGCGAGGGGTGCGGCGTCATGAGCCCTGCCCCCGTTGACTGGTCCTCCTGGTGGGCGAGAAGCGACAGCGGGGTCTCTTCATGGATGTGCAACGGTGTTCGACTCTGGAAAGATAGAAAGAATCAGGTCGTGTTCTGTGTCTCTCGTGTGATGAAGGCTGCGAATTTGTCCTATGTCCAAGTGTTACCGACTCGCACAACCAAAAAGTATGATCAAGATGTTATCCGTTTCGGAATAAAACTTAGATTTCAGACATCTCGAAGGAAAACCAAACCAATTTTCACTCAGCTCGGTCATATTTAAATTTCTGCTCGCCCCTCCCACAAGGTTTCATAAACTCATAAAATTTTCAGTTGCCATTCCGAGTATAATAACAACGTGGTCATAATTTTGTCTTTGCATAACGGGTTGTTTTTTAAATAATAATGACATTATTGACTTCTTTACGAGATCCTAATATACATACATTCTAAAGTGGCATCTGTATTATCAATGTATGCCAAAATAACGTGCATAATAAAACCTCATTACGATTTTTGCGGGACTCTCTTATATCTCTTGAATCAGAACAAATTAAATCAATTACAAAATCATGGAATGCAAATAATATTACTCTGCAATAGAATGACACCTATACATAATATGCTCTGTAGTTTAAGGTGGCTTAATATCTCTCAATGATTGTATTATCAAACTATGATATTTATTTTTAAAATAATAAATAAATTGCAACCAACATACTTAGTAACCCTTTTAATCACAAATAGTGAAGTCCATCATCATGATACTAGATCGAACACCAATTTTCACTTCCCAAGGACAAATTCACGTAGCAGTATGAACTCATTATTTTTCAAAGGTCTGCACAGTTTTAATAAACTACCAAATAACATAAAAAACTCTCTTCTTCTCTCCGTCTATTCAAGAGGGACATGAATAACGAAAAACTGAATTAAAACTAATTTATATTTAAAATATAATAATAACTGACTTTGTTTCGAATGAATATATAAGAAAATATGTAAATGTGTATTCTAAATAGAATATGTGCGATTTAGTTTTTTCTTTTTTGTGATTTACTGTTATTTGGTTATAATAGACTGATTTATTTTGATTTTTATGTATTATATTTAGATAAAGTACATTAATTATGTTTAAATTAGGCTTGCCTATCTGGAAATAAAGTACTTCTTCTTCTTTATTCACTTTTTGCACTGTTAAAGCCATTCTCCTCGAAGCATGTATCCATTTCTTACATCTAATCTCATTAAAATGAGATTTTATAAATGGTATAAAAACACGTTTTCTTCCGGATATCGATTATCCGACGTATAATTCGCAAAACAGCGATGCTTTGTTGGCATTATACTAGCACAAAATAATTTTTTATTTTATTTTTATCGTTATTTTAATAAAATTGTTTATATCAGATTTACATTTTTAAATAATAAATTAATATTACATAAATAACACTGTTTTACATGTGAATAGTTTGTTTGTCCCTACTACTATTCTCAGGAAAAGGGCTCATTCGGCGTTCTTCTAGCACTATTTGGTGAACTTTGGCGATGTAGTCGATGGTTGCAGTTTTTGAACGTCCCGAACGTTAATTGTCTCCCTAGCTCTTACAGCCACGTTCAAATTGTTGCCCAAAATTTCACTGTGGTAAGTGATGGAACAAGCGTCTCCGTACACAGAATTCAACTCATCTTTGATTTGTGTAGGCGTATCGCCTATTTAATGACAGCTCAATCTCAATTGTGTTCAACCGCGCATTATAAACTTTTCAGACCACTCTTGTACTCAGTACTTGTACTCAGAACAATTTTCTAATTGTCCTCACTAACCTAGACCAGTGAAAACCATTTCCAAAATCAAATATATGGATAACTAGTGATATGAAGGTCTGTTGGAGTTTGAAACTAATTATGAGGGTTTTTGGGAAGAGACCAGATGCTATAATGATTTTTTGTTGACACTTTGAAAATATAATTTTATCAGCAAGTACAAAACTACATTTTTCAATTTCTGCTTACTAGCTGAAATACTAAAGCATTCACTGCATTCTGTCCTTCATGCACAACGAGAAAAGTATTGCAAAATCTGAACAGGGTTTCATTATCATTTAAACATGCTTATATTTAAAAAAGTCTAGTCTTAGATGAATTGACACTTTTCTATGAATGTATATACTAGTCTATTTACACAGATGATTTACACTTTCCTTTATTCTAAAGATAACTTTAATTTTTTAGCTGAAAGTAGACTCATAAAAACAGACAAAACCTCTGAAACAACCAAATATATTTTAAAATGTTTTCTTTTCCACACACACTTTTCAAATCGATTCACAATTTCAACAAAGTAAGTTCATATTTTCAATTGATCCCGATCTATTGGTTATTGTTCAAGCTCCAAATTCCTAATAATCTGAAATATTGAGTCTATAATTATTTTGGTCTTGATCTTCAACAAATACCTAATATCAACAATATGCAATTTCTTGTGATAATGAACAAAATTGAAATGTTAGTAGTCTGCCGATTTTATATGTAAGCTATTCACCAGGAATATGATTTCGGAGCATGATTTCAAACAAAAAATTCTTTCACAATCAACTAACGTTTTCAAGTAAAAATCAATCCATATTTCAACAAATAGAACATGACTAGCATTTTCCGTAATATAATTCTGGTCATATATTCTTTTACCTCTTCTGAGGGTATATGAATACAACTGAATAAACAATAAAACAAATTAGAGTGGTTTTAGTAAACATTTGAAAATCTCAACGAGGAAAATTATAGAACTTGTGAAATGATTTGCCCAATTCGATCATTCATCAAATAAAAACATACGCCCTGAATACCTACCATATTCTTCAACAAAAAGTCAAAACAATATCTAGAATCCTTAGTTTCACTGCAATTACAAAAAACTACAACAAGCACTCATACTAGAAATGAAAAATAATAAAAACAAGGTGAATGATAAATAGAAAAATGAAATTCAGATTTTCCTTGAGTTGTGAACACTTTCAATGCTTCAACCTAGGAATCTCACGATAAACTGTGAGACATAGTTAATCCTTAGCTCTCACAAGTTTCAACTTTTGAGGGTTGTCACTTAGTAGCTTGGCAGCTGGTTGATGGAAAACAGATTTATCAAACTTACGAGTTTAATCTAATCCACGAGTATTGATACCATTTGTATATTTATGATTCAAATTTGTCTGATAATGATTACACCTATTCAAAGGCTGTTGGAAGAGCAATCAAATTTTATGTTCACTTTCTGAATTCAACGTGATAGTGTTAATGAACGCACTGTACGACGTTGGTTTGTGAAATTTCCATCCAGAGATTTTAACCTTAAAGATGAGTCCTAAAGTGACGACCTGCAGTAATCTAGATCGAGAATTTGAGCACCCTGGTGGTGGAATATCACCCATCACGATAGACAAAAACTGTCACATTTTAAGATCTGTTCTTTTTTGCTTTTGCGCAACCAACATGAGAAGTAGATCCTCTACGACTCTACGACAACAGGAGATGTTCAGAACAGAGGTTGGACAGTGGAATAGAAAGTGGAGGAACACCATCTAAACAAGGAAATGAAATAGGGAATAAGAATTGGAATATTACGAATTTCAATTAGGTGATATTGAATGTGTGCACATTTTTTGAAAAAAGTATCTACCTACCTTTGTGATGTTTGCTACTTAATAGCTAATTATTTAGTTCATTTAATTTTTTCCTGCATTTTCTTGAAGATCCTTACTAAAGATTGAATTGATTTTCAATAGTAAAGCTTCAACTTCAAACGCTTGTTTCTCAATACGTCTACATTGTCACTTTTGCTGCTATCCCTTCATATTCATAATAAAATACGTTATTAGAAATACATACATGTAATGACTTGTGAGATATATTTGCTTCATTAGAAAACGATGAAAATTTTTAGAAAAATCTGAAGGTTTTTTGAAAATTTTGACTACACCACAATACCAATCTGATGATGACAACTTCCATAACACAATCTAAATGTATGAAAAAAGCAGCTATTTCAAAATATTGGCAAAATAAGCGACTACAAAAATATTCTTTGCAATCGGCAATAGATGATACAGCATAAAGCAAAAGAAGGTTATGTGATATAAAACTCTCTCTTGAAACTCTCCAATAAACTTGCAAAACAGTCATTCAAAATATCACACATTCTACAAATGATTTGTTTTGGTCTGTTTCAGTTCTCAAACAGTATTATGTTTTTGCAAAACAATAATTCTATCAACTCGATGCAAATTGATTATGTTTTTGTTGAGTTGATATGGCTGCTTCTGAAGGTATAAAAAAGCCTAAGTAAAAAAAGCTGACTGAACTGGTCCTCCACAGTTTTTGTCTTGCCAAAATGTTTTAAGGCAATGCAGCAATATATGCGAAGTTCATTTCTCTCCACTTACGCCACCATTCCTGTATTGAACTGACTCTGGTCTTCCTCCTAAAGGTGCTTGGGGAAGTTTTTCTTTGAGCGTATTGAACTTGGCTTGCATTAGTTTAAGTTGAGTGTGCAATGAGCTACTGAGCTGTTTTTGTAAATCTTGCACTTCCATTAAATCTTTGCGCAAGTTTTGGTAATTATTTCTCACTTCTCCCACTGACTTTAGAATATCATTCACCTGTACATGTTCTCCATTTTCCGAGAAAATTTCGCTCTCAATATCACTTACTTGCTGTGCTAAACTGCCCATTCGTTCATCAGTTTGTTTCATCTGAAAACATTCCCTCTGCTTATCAAAAATACTAGAGGTGACTATGATTTTAAGCTACAGTTTACAGGAATAAATATACCTTGCTCTCTATGTCCTCTACTACTTGATTCATACCAGAAAAAGGACTATATTCACAATTCAAATTAAAACAGCAAAATTTTACAATGCAGAAATAAGTGATTTAACCTTTTTTACTTTTTTCATTTTCTTAATTTTTTATTACCGGTTGCAACTTCTTCTTCCATTTATATTGTATTCGTTTCCTTAGTCAGGCGCATTTGGCCAGTGCGTCTCTACAATAATGGAGAAGTGATATATCTGCACTTTATTTCATCCTATCTGTACTAATATTCACATGTATCTTGAATTTCCACACTTAAATTTTATCTTTTTGCTTCTGAAATCAAAACAAGTGATTATATTACTTACCGCTTCCTCAATTGTGCTTTATTATAACTTAATCATACTTTGTACTTCAGTATGAATTGTCCAATAAAGCTTATTATTATTACGTAACATAATAGGAGCTTCGTCGGGAGTATAGTTAGACTTGCTCAAAACAATACCGCACCCTATATGTAGTATTACTTGTTTTCTGCTGTTAGTTTGTCAAAAATTGTGTGTGCAATTATATGTGAAATTATAAGACATCGTTTTGAACTTTATTACAATTGTACTTTTCTTCCTGTTATTGTGAAATTAATTTTTCTTTTCTCTATCAGGAATATCCCAGTGTCAGGCCCTGTCTCTGGGGTCTGATACTTCCAGGAGGAGGACTGGATTAATCTATTATTGTTATCAGTATTATTGTTATTATTTTAATCCTTATTATATTATTCTCTACGTATAATACCTTGTCTGTAAAGTGACGAATGTTTATTTATTGTTTCCCATTGAGTATTCTACATGGTCTACCTATATATTTATTGAGTCATAGTAGAAAGAACTATTTTGCATGTCTTCAGATCAGCAAAATTGTTCTCAGTAAATATTGCTTTTGTAATTTTGCAAAAAGTGAAATTATTGCAAGTCGGGGCTCCCAGATGAAATATTCGACTAAATCAATCATTTCCGAAAGAAAAAAATTCCGACCCCGACAAAAATTCGAATTTCTCATGCTCCATCAAAATACAGTGACTTTAGTCAATCATACAATTTTGATGATATATTTGTAGTTTTTTGGAACTTTTTCCAGCATTCGTTAGGTTAGCTCCAAATCTACAGTTTTTGATCACTATTCTAGCGCCAGCTTTATCTTCACCAAAATGCTTTTACCTCAATGTACTGCTACTTCATAATAGAACACAACGTTACTAAGTATTAAACTTTCTACGACCATAATAATAGGTTCCTATTTCGAACACAGAATTAAAAATAAAAAAATTATTTACAGTACGAAACGACAACTCACCATTTAAAAATATTCAATAAAAATAGTCATGATTCCATAAACATAGTCAAAATAAAAAATAATGCAAGTTGACAATAAAATACTTTTATATGTCAAATTATCATTTTCGGCAAGATGGCGATATTTTATATTTTTTCTTTTTAGGTTTTGAAAGTTTTATAATTGAGTTTTATTATTTATTGGAAAGTGTTAAAGTTTGTTTGTGAGTTTTTCGATTACTTGGAATGAAAGTTTGATCAAAATACGATTTTTTTGTTCATAATTCCCCTCATATTTGAGTTTCACACATTAATGGCATCAAATAAAACAAAATAAGATTATAGATGAGATTGATAGTTTTCAACAGTTTTTTTAGGAAATTTAGTTTTACTAAAGAGTTGAATTTTTGGTTTTACTCTAGGACATGGGTTGGCAACATAGAAAGATAAACGTAAACAGTCTCCATTTTAAACTGTAGTGTTTACATTATTAACATTAACAGTTTATTTGAAATTTTTGGGTACTTTCTTTCGTTTTAGGTTAATTTCAAGTAAAATGGATTGTCCGAACAAATTCACAATCTTTTAATGAAAGATTATAGTACTTTTCATAATTTTTCATTCATAGGCAGTTAAAAGTACATTCACAATGGTTAGAGGTAATATGTAAATATGTTAATATACTTCCTATTTGAATTTATTTTGTATTTTTTAACAACATAATTCTCTCTTCCGGATTAATAATAGAAAAAAAATTGTTTGATGTCTACATATATAGTATTGTGCGAATTTCCACATAAGTATTTGAATGGGTACTTGAAAACTAGAAATTATATGTTTTTTCAGCCATAATTAAAAGGACAAGGAGAAGTGTAGTGTCGGTAAAATGTGCAGATAATGACAATCACAAACTAACTGAATATTTTACTATAAGAAAATCCGACAGAAGGACTAAGGGAGAAGTTCAAGAGGAAAAGAGGAGGTTATTAGAATTCGCTCTGAGAAAGGGAGTTGAGGATGGCTTGGAGGTATCTTTCTTTCATTCAGTGCCTTTTCTTGTAACTATAATAAACCTTGCGGCGATAATATTGGGTGTTGTCATTTTGTAATTATTATTCACGGGATAATACTACATGAATTCCTATCCTGCTGCTAATGATTTATAATAATTAACTCTTTCCGAGGCTGTCTGTGGGATGATTTCTGGGAATTATTAAAGAGATTTCTTTGTATCAAAGTTTCATTAGAAAAAAAAAGACACAACTAGCTCCCACAATTCTAGTTTCACTGGTTATCAATCAAGTTGAACAAATTTCTTAAATATTACTGAAGTTATATCCCAACAATAAACCACCATTTTAACACTTCAACACGTGTTTCGATCACCAAGCGATCATCTTCAAGAGGAAAATGAAATTTTCCAAAGTACCTAAACTCAGTACTTGCTGATGGTTTATTGAAAATGTTGGCTTGTTGCTGATCTGAACTTATTTATGTCAAGCGATATTTTGTCAGAGAATATTCATCTCAAAGAAAAATCAATTTGAAATATATGTGTTTTGTTCCTTTAGATTCTAAAGTTGATGTCATTTCAATACAAGACTGATTGTTTTCAAATATTTTGATTGGGTAAATATCGATAAAACTTACGATATCTTTTATGTTAAAAAAGGAATGTAGGTGCTACAAAGTTACAATTCGAGAAAATGAATAAAAAAAATGTAATATACTAAAATAAAATAAAAAAAACTATACCAGAAAATTAAAAATAGGTACTCCATGTAAAACTGAGGTGCAATGTCAACAATATATTCTAGAGCAGGTGTTCCCAATTTTATTAGGGCATGGAACCCTAATTGAACATACATTTTTTGACGGAAGCCTAGCCGGTTATTTTGATAACTATAATGTCCATCTAATGGTTTGGATATTTTCATATTGCGACTCGAAGAAAGAAAAAATTAGAAATGAAAAGTAATCATTATAATATAAAAACAAAAATATTTGTTACGTAATGTTTTCTGAAATTAGGCTGTATGTCTGACAGTTGGATGTGAAAATCTGAACCTGTATCCAGTCTGTTTCTGACCTTTGTTTTGTGTAAGCGTAAGCTGGAAATTCAGTCTTGCATCGGTAAATCGTCACAAATGGAAACAGAACAGAAATAGCTTTTTCAACAGGTTCTAAAGAATCAAAATTGATATCACACAAATTCGAAATGAAATTGAAATTAATGCAAATGCTAAAGATAGGTGACTTGAGATACGAATTAGTTCTGGCCAGTCGGCTGTAAAAAGTTTTTGTATTTTTAAATAGTTATAAAATGAGGCACACAGAAACTTATAAGAAATAACACCTCCAAAGCATCCCATTGTTGTGCAGATGATGACAGACGATGACAGTGCTCTATATAATCCAATTCTGCACTTGAAAAGTCAACAGTTGTTTGTTTCTGAGATTTTCATTAGCATTCAATTCAAATACATACCAGATATGCCTTTTCTGTTAGTTGGATCATTTGCAAAATCGGAATCAACGTAGGAAGTCAACTGAAAGTTAGACTTCTTACTTTTTATGAATTTGAGTTTGTAATTTTCAGTTAGTTCAAATATCATAAAACAAGTTATTAATTAGCTAATAAAATTCATTATCCCAAGAAACATTACTTCATTTTAACTGAATAGTATCAGTTATCAACTTTAAAGTATAGTGTAAAATAATGCCAGAAGACGTATTTAGGTTCTTGATTTCTTGGGTGCAACGACAATTGATTAGATAGATTAATATGAGTCATTTACATTGTTATTCCTTGACTTTGTTATCTAGCATAATTGAAATAACGATAAATACAATATTGAAGTAGACTACATACTTGAAAGTAATAAAGCTTTGATAATTATTGGTAAAATTTCAGGTGCACTAATTTGAGTGTATATATACAGTGTCACACATAAAGTCCGCATCAAATGGGATTTTTTTTTGTTCATCTCTTCAAGCAACTTTTGATATCTCCATTAGGTT